>JAWWEQ010023950.1:0-27260 GCA_035583055.1 Torymus tubicola | reverse complement strand
TTACTGTTTCGTTAAAGAAAAGATTAATTGAATTATATATACGTTATTTGTTCATTGGATATAACAACAAAAAAAAAACAGTTGAAAAATGGTTCAATAATAAAGCATAACGTATGTGAATTCTAAAAGCAGAAAATAACAAATATCTTGTTAGATCAATGTCAGCAATCCGTTGAAACCTAATATACACAGTAATAGGATACTATAATAATTCAATCAAAACTAAGATTTTTCTAATTCATGTAACTCGAGTTACAATAATTGTACTTCCAAACTTTGTAAATTTCAAATCCAAACGTATATTTCTAAAGTAACCATGTAAACATAACACAACCGTACACCATATACACACGCACACACCTTGCAATTCGGTGCCTCCGATCAAGAACATGGGCGAGAAGATACCGACACCGGGCTTCGCCTCCTCCTGGTGTTTGCTGTAATTGCTTATCATCCATTCATACTGCGACTTCACCGCGTTGACATCACCGCTCATGGTGGACTCCCGAGTATTTTTCGTCAAGTACTTATCCATAATTAATACGTTCTGGCAATATTACTGGTGAGTTAATAGTTCACTTATTGTAGTCGTTCAATTATATATACACATATAGGTGTATAGATCGAGCGAGTGTATAGAGAGATGGCCACGCAACGGCCACGATTATTGAACTGATCTGTTTGCTAATTCGTACATGATTATAAGGATAGATTTGTTTGTAAGAGGTACCAACTTGAGAATGAATATATACACGCCCAATGTTATTCTAATTTTAAATAGTTTCGGTATATAAAGCTATTTAGAATATTTTATAAACTAGCATGCGAGATGATTCATTTACTTATTAGTAGTAATGTTAGCTATTAAAATTAGGCAGAAAAAGATTTATAGCTTTTTTTTCGTTACAAAACATTAATTTATAAAAAATGAATGAATAATCTAATACAATGTGAGAAAATAATTAGAAACATTCTGCTAAAATAAAACAGCATATTAAACGATTTTTACATGCAAACTTAGACTACTTGTATTTTCTGGAAAATTAATATTTTTTTGGAAATAAAGCGTAACATAAAACATTTTTTACTTTCGTTTAGAATATTTATCTTCAACTTAAGCAGTTTTCGTGTTACAGCCAATAAAAGTGACATTATTTTTCAAAATAATAACGCTTATTTAAAATAAGGTAGCTCATAAGTCGAAAAATGAGCCCACGAAAACAAATTACCGGTAACAATCTTCTGTTTCAAGTATCAGCAGTTGACTTTTAAAGCTCTATCAAGATCACAGTTTCTTAAAGGTTATGCACTTTCCTTATTAATATTAATTAATTTATTTTAAATAATATATTTTTCGATCTAAAAATAATTATAAAAAAAGTTTTTAACAATTCTAATCATGTAAGTATATACACGTTGAAGTTTTAGTATTCGTATAAACGCATTCATAGCATTTCTTAAACGCGTATGAAAAGATGACAGCAGATACCTTGCGAAAGGTCAATAACACAAACACCTGATGCCTGACCGCCAATGCTTTTATAGCTTGAGGGCATTATCCTTTATTAGAATCGATAAAGCTAATTTGCGAATATCACTTTTACTGTTTGAGCAATACAAACAGTTTTCTACTTTCTTCAATGATGTGTGCATTGTAACTGTTTTGTTCTTGACTAATAGTAATTAGTGGTAGCATATAGAGTTGTTGGCCATATAGCTTTTGATGTTGTGGATTAAAATTTAAATACAAAAAAGGAAAATGTTCATGGAAAGCCACTGCGTAGAAGGAGATGAGTTTTTTTATATTATATATCTGTGGCTCCGAGGCATAACGACACAAGTCCATTTTTAAAGTTTAGTGCGCGGCATAACAACATAAGTCCAGCACTGATTTATTTTATCCAACCAAATTGAATATAAAAATTATTTTTATAAAAAATATATACAATAACTATGATAAAATTTATAAATTTACAAACATTAAGTGCATAAACGTGAATTTTGAAAATTAGTTCATAATAACTGTTCTTTTACGAAATAAAAAGAATGCTTTTTAATTTATCGCGAATTCAAGTCGTATTCAAGTTGTATTATTTTTAACATAATTAATTGTTGATTAATTGATAATTTTGATCCAAATTCATAATTAAATTAACGAAAATGATCGAAAAATAAACGAGAACAGGACTATTAGATAAGTCCAAGTTCCTGGAATAACGACATAACTTCATACTTTTTCAAGTTTTCACGAAGGAGAAAACTCATAATCTGGTCATACCACCGTGTAAATATTTGTTTTAAATGTGTTAATTTATTAGTACAGTATCGCGACCTATCTCGTTTATTCCGATCTTACGAATAAGTTTGAACATTGAAACCCATTTTTCTCAGAAACTCCAAAAGTGGACTTGTGCCGTTATGCCTCGAAGCCACAGATATGATAATGAGAAGTCAAAGTATTATCCAGTTCTGGTCTTAATTTTTCAATATTGTAATAATCATTACTTGATTTTGAAATGGACCCTCTATAACACCATAATTGCTGTTACAATACTAGAAATTGCTATATAACTTTGTTAATTTCATATTTGAAATATCGGAACGAAGTAAATTTTAGACGAGAGAACATGTCGAATAGAAAAAATTCATAAACAACTGGAATCTGAATATCATGGTAACCGTATATTTATAGTTGAAGTAAAAATTAACTCTCAAACTAAGCTTATAAACTCTTTTTTCAAAAATATGAGCAAATATTTAAAAAAAAATTGATTTATCCAATTTAAAATTGTAGATCATTAAGGCTGCAGATAAAATATATTGATAAAAAAATTGAAGCATATTTATTTGCAAGTCATAAATACGTTAAATTTTATGCATATTTTATCTCTATAATTTTAATGATCCATAACTAAAAATTTACCCAGCGCAAACATTGACGAAGCTATACAACAAAATGAAATCACAGCTATTTTCATTCGCAAACCACTTTATTCAAAATATAATAGCTCATATCTTCAGGAATGGAACCTATAAGATTAAAATGAGATCATTTATTTTCCTCTTATCAAGCAATCTCTCAATATATCAATCTCATACCATTAATTAATCACTAGATCGAAAAAAAAATTTTATTCATGCAAATCAGTTTTAGGAAATCTATGAGTAAAAACTAAATTATTGTAGATATAAGTACAACAACTTTAAAGGAAATTAAAGTACAAAAATTAGCAACTTAGAAATTTATTTTATCTTTACATTAATATTTTATAGTTTTACGTAAAAAAAGAAATTACACTCTAGTAAGAATAATTATTTACTATATTCTTTTCAAATGTGAATAACATGTAAGAGAAATCAATTGTTTTTCTGCATATTGTTATAGTTTGATTTTCAAAAAAATCAGTCATGTTAAGACCCTTGATATAGTTTTCTCAAGAAAAATGGATCACGGTAATTGACCAAGAATAATATAAATAGATTATGTTTTGGCAACAGGAAATGCTTATTAGCGATAACAATTTACTCGTATAAAAGTACCATGATCATGTATGATAAAGAAGATTAGAAATGATAATTGTTTTTACAGACAGTTATCATACAAGTCGGATGATTTGCAATTTACTAAACAACCTCTATGAATAAATGATTGAACATTATAAATATACAATAAAAAACATTATCAATCGAAATTTTCATCAAGAATAATATTAATTAGCCACAATACAACTATGAAAATATTAAAAAATCAAATACGGAAATTATTTTCTCGCTTATGCAATAATCGCGTAATGTTCACATAATCAACAACTTGCTTAACAATCAAGGTCCCTCATTTTTTTATCACTCTCTCTAAAATAATAACCGAACTCAATTACATTATCACTCGTATACATTAACCCGCGCTATCTTCTTTATACAGATACAGCTACCCCGCAAATTCCCGATAAAACTACCCATCGCTCGTTATCATAATAATGCAAGTCATATAGCGCTTTATCAAAATCGCCTGAAAACAACAAAAACACATCTCACAATTGCTCGTTATAAAATCGCCTATATATCCCTTCCCCCATTACCAAGCACAAAACTATATATCGTTTCGCGCGAATTGACGATATGATGATGAGCGATCGAGGTACATCTGTTTCGTCATTACTATCAAGATGTTGCAAGTCCGTTAAAAACAAGTCATTCTCGTATACGCACACACATGTCTATACTTTTCCTCTCTCTCTCTCTCTCTCTCTCTTTCTCTTATGTGCGAACGCGCGCCACGCGTGCGCGATAGCGCGTACATATAATACAGCTGAAAAGACGCTTCTTATATATACCACGTTTTTTTTTCTTCGCTGCGGCGCGTGGCGGATTTAGCCGATAAAAACTCGCTCGCTTTTCATAGCCGACCGGCAGTTTCTCGCTGGACACCGCAGCGAAATTTTCGTCAGCCAATTCGTCTATACAGCGGCTGTGTGATACACGCACGTGTGTCTCGTTAGGTGAGTACCTTTCCACTATATATATATATATATGTGTATACGCACGATTCGCGGAATGTGATTAGTATGCAGATGCTCGAACTATAAACAGGTGGAATTGATATATATATATTTTTTTTCCTGTTGATTTTTGAGGAATTGTTTTATAGTAATTATTTCGTCATCTTAGTTAAATTTTATTGTGGTTTTTATTGCTTTGTATATTATATTATTTTTTTAATTATAGTTTCTTAACATATGGAGGTTTTTGACATTACGGTTTATTGAAAATTACTAAATAGTTAAAGAAATAATTTCTGCATACTATATTAATAATCATATGATTGATAGCAGTAGTGAATAGACTCATCGTTATGAAGCACTTTTACATAACATCATTTTTAAACATTATTTTAATTAAATTGCAGAAGAAATTTCTGATATGTAAAGTTTTCTTATTAACGAATGTCATTATTTGAGTAAATTTGTAGTAAAATAGTGCGATCATAATATTGTTATGTCATCATCTATAATTATTTAGTGTAATTTAATTATGTCATCTGATATAGAATTCATTACCGCGTTGAAATCTTTGAATAATTTGACAAATGTGCGAACGTGAGCAGAGTTGTGTGCTTTCTACGAATTATAAAATATTTTCATAGCAAATATTGTATAATGAGATCATTGAAACGTGTAGATCAAGGTAAGGTCAAAGATAAGTTTACAAAACGAGGAAGCATTTTATTTTATTTTTTTTTTTTTATTAAAGAAACTAATTTGTGATAAGCCGATTTAACATTAATATTTGTCATACGATATACTCGTATGTGTGCAGTAATAAAAAACAAATGCTTGTTCACGTATTTGCAATAAAAAATTTTTTGATATGAAAATGCATGACATGCATAGAGAATCTATTAAAAATTATAAATTTTTTTTGTTGAAAAATATTATATCTTAATAGTTAAGCCTACGTTAAGTTAACAATTTAGCGTAGATTTACTAGTACTAGAATAAGGTAAACAATAAACTCGTTATCGTAATTCATTTATCATTAAAATTATCAAGAAGTTTGATAAATCTCATTGAGAATATCTTTAAAAAACAAATCGTATAGCGTATCAGGAACAGATTTTGGATTAGAATTTTATGAATGGAAACTTTATTTATCAGTGACGTTGTATTATCATTTAATTTTTATTGTCATCAAGTAATGCAGATCAGCAGAAAGATCGCATTGCGTATATCTGTTGCTAACCAGTATTGTTTATCTTAATGTAATTCAGTCATTTGGATAATGATCTATTTTTTATAGCCACTTGCGCACTATAGTAAAATAAAAATTTACGAATACTAAAACTCCAATGAAATTATATATAGGAATCATTTTATATTTTCCTTAATCATCGAGTGGAAAAATATTTGCTTTAAAAATGTTCCACATAACGAAATAACTACATGAATTTGCACATTAGTAATATTACTGATAATTTTTATCATTAATGTCTTCACACTACAATCAACGTAGGAAATCCCAAATAAAAATATTTTTTTCTTAAAAAATTTCAACTCATTCTGCCTTAACAAACAAAACTTTATTCATTTATTGACATTATTATATCTGTGGTTTCCCGGAATAACCATATAAGTAACGAATTTTTGAAAATTGATTTTATGTGATATTCTGTACTTTTGAATAGTTTTCTGTCATGTAATCAAAACATATATTGATAAGGTGTACTCCTTTTTTCAAACGAGCACAAGGAAAAATAATAGACCTGCATTTTCCTAAAATAACCATATATCTGTACTATTTTCATTCAATATTTCGGAAGAACAATACAATTCAAGACTCAGAAAAGTAATTACATTAGTATCTCGCAAATCTTACGAATATTTGCGCTGAATTTAGATTGTTATCAATTAAAAAAATACGAGCACTAATTGGTTCAGTAAATATAGTAAAAAATATGTCATTTCGATATGAAATCATAAATGCAGTGCTGCATTTAATTTCATTTGTCATGATTCCCAACACTGATGCGAAACTCAAAATTCGATTTTTTTGAAATCATGAAAAATACAGATATATGGTTATTCCAGGAACCTACAGATATGAAATATAAAAATCAGTCCATCGAGTCTACTTTCTACAAAACAAAAATGACATTTTTTTAACAAAATCGGCAGACTCCTAAAAAATTTGTATTCCTAATCATATATATTTATTCCAACCCCCATTCTTTCTACAGCTCCAAAAACACACAACAACAACCGCAACTATGCAAGCCCAGGACGCGTTCCCACTCCGCTCGCACGGTACAGCCGCCGAGGGTGTACGTGACCAGTACGCTGACGGCAAAGCCGCTCAAGTATGGCAGGCGTACATCGTCGACAACAAGCAGCGTAAACAGAACTACAAAGATTTCTTGATCGGTCTGCTACGTAGCCATGGCTGCAAACGCGTACTTGACGTCGCCTGTGGTACGGGTGTTGACTCGATGATGATCCTCGAAGAGGGTTTCGAAGTCGTCAGTGTGGATGCTAGTGATAAGATGTTGAAGTACGCGCTGAAGACGAGGTGGCAGCGTAGGAAAGAAAAGGCTTTCGATAATTGGGGTAAGAAGCGGGGTAATTAGTAAAAGGGGTGGTTTGAAAAGTATTTGATTGATTCATGGTCATTGTTTGTGGATTATTTATTATGTTTATAAAGTCATTGGGTAAATGATCAGTTGAAGTGTTTTTTCTTCGAATTATTGGATTTTTACGCCTATTCAGATCTTAAGTTATTAGATTTTTTTGTTTACTTCAAGGTTTGGTAATTGTATCATTTATTTGTAGTACGTTACTTAAGATTTGACGAATTAGGGTTATTCAAAAGTAATCTAAAAATTTGAAGAAAATTTTTTTAAATACTTTTAAAAATCCTTTTTTGTAAACAGTATTAAATTGTATAATGGAATATTTTATTATGCTCAGTAAAGAAACATTTTGAAATAAAATAAAATATGGTTTTATTGTAGTCATTGAAGAAGCCAACTGGTTGACGCTTGAGGAAGACATTAAACCGTTGATCGGTGAGGGATTCGATTGCGTCATGTGCCTCGGTAACAGTTTTGCTCACATATTGGATTCATATGGTGATCAACGGGAACAAAAGTAAGACATCCTATTGGTATAATACTATTTTTTTTACATAGCCTAATTTAAATTTCATTTTTTTAGGCAAGCTCTTAGGAATTTCGAGCGCTGCGTGAAACCCGGTGGTCTGTTGCTGATCGATCACAGAAATTACAAATCCATCATTGAAAAGGGATCAGCGCCGATCCAGTGCATGTACTATAATGTAAGTTATGATTTATTTAAGAACTGATTCAATAAAATATTCGTTTCTTTATCTATTATTACCTACTACATTAAATATTTTTAGTTTTTATCTAGATTCAAGTAATCTAATAAAATAATCATAATTAATTTAATTTTTTTTCTAAATTATAACAAGAATCATTGATTTTTGCAGAACAAACATTTGAAAACCATCGAAACGTCCGTCATTTACAAAAACGGCAAACCTCTGATGATAGTATTGGACTACTTGGTCAATTTGAATGGCAACGATAAATCTAAGAACGAAGACCATCTGGCGAATCAGATGAGCGAATTCCGTCTGTCCTATCATCCACATATGTTGGAATCTTTCAAAAATCTAGTCAGCGAAGCTTTCCCGAAACAAATCAAATACGAGATCTACGGCGACTTTAAGCCCCTCGATGAAATCGAGGATCCAGGTTTTTACATTCACGTTGTACAAAAAGGCCGATAGAATTTGTAAATTTTTATTTTTAATTTAGTGTAAATTTGTTGTATAAGTATTATACTTTTTTTGTAATAATAACATTAAAATTGTAATAAATTAAAACGATAAAAATCTAGTAATTACGAAATTGGTTTTGTACATCTTTTTAATATTTGAAATCGCAAATACAATTGAATGTTGTATTCAGTACCCTGACATAAATTTAATTCAATAACAAGAGTTATATAGTATATCAAAATCAAACCGCTTTTTTATTCATTCGTGGCTAACCCTTAATAATTAAGTTAAAAATCTCATTTTTTAAGTAAAGTACACAGAGAAAAATCATGTAGAAAACTTTAAAATTTATATAGGAAAAATTACTATTTTCTATAGTAGTGCTGAGATATACTTGAAATATAGTAAATTTTATAATTTAAGACACAAATTTTTACTATTTTAGAAAGTAAACTGAAAATTCATATTTAATTTAAAAAAATATTTTTCGAGATCTACATTACCGAGTCTATATTGAAACATACAAATTAAGTTAAATTAAATAAGAAACAATATTTTTTATTTATGAAAAATACGAAACAGACTTCAAGTAGAATCGAACCCTAGTCAGCTGATCCGAAAGCCGTACTCTGACCGCTGCGCTAACACGTGTTTGCACATATGTTACAGCTTACTCCGTCCCATAATAATAAAATTGCACTAAATATGTTATTGACGATGTTTATTTCGGAACTGATGCACTGCATGAGTTTTTTGTATAAAAAAAGTAGTTGTAAAAACATATAATTCATAATATCCTGATCAGTTTTGAAGAGAAAAATTTCTATTAAAAATATAGTAAAATTTTTAAAAAAGTGAGGAAATTTTATTAAAAATTTAGAAAAGTTTATTAAAAAAGTAGGGTATTTCGGCGAATTTCGAGTATGTCCCAGATTTACTATTGAAAATAGTAATTTTTTGTATCTAAATTTTAAAGTTTACATGATTTTTCTCCGTGTAATTAATTGATGGGAAGGGGAATTAATAAGTAAACAATATATTATTAAAATTTTGTTTATTATATTATTATCCATGAATATATATTTTTATATAATCTGTATATATTATCTAAAAATATACATTCTTACATAACTATCCATGTATAAATATATATAATCTTACTATGATAAAATTAATATATTTATAGTCACAAACGACTGTACGTAAAGATGAATAAAAAAAAATACAATAATAAAAAAGGAAAAGTTGCCTTGAACAAACATCACTCGCTCATGTAATCACAAGTACAAAGTATATGTATAAAAAAAATTATATCGGTGCACCGTTTGTAATAATCACAAAGTTTTACTTCGCAGTACATCACAAGAATGTATTATATATAAAGATGACAAATATATCTATTCTATTGTAAATCACATGTGTCTTCGTATGATAGATTGCACCTAAAAAGGCTATATACTCTCCCACAGCCTTCTGCACGCCCACGTGCGTACACGTGCACCCACATAGCGACACCTCCCGCGTCTTTTTACATTACAGCACCTTCGTTGAACAAAAAAAAGAAAAGATCAATCAAATACCACGCTGCCCAATGTTTTGACATTCACGGCAATCTTCGATCCCTTCGTCGTCTTCATCATCTTCGCTATCGTGTATAGCCAGCATTTGTCCGAATTCATTGGTCAGTTCCATTGGCTCTTCATGTACGATTCTAAGCAAAATTTCTAGTCGAAAATCACAGAGAGTAATATCAGGCTCGACATGAGCAAATTTATCCTTAGAAATGATAATATGCCGGCCGATACCATTATTGTAACTAATAACCGGCTGCTTTTCACGGAAAATCGGATCGAAACTTTTGTTGCGACCGTTAAAAGCTACCGTCATCTCGAGAGAGGCACGTACGAGTTCGGGTTCGTCTTCGGGACCTTTCTGCAGGTATATTATGAAAATAACAGTGTTGGGGATGTGATGGCAACCATTCGGCATGAACGCGAACCTGATGTTGTATTCACCGAAGGGCTGAAGTGAAAGTCGAGGCGAGCGTACAAGCGGATGGCGCACCTCATTGCTGACGAGTTTACGTGCGCTCTTCGCATCCCATATTATCTTGCTTACTACATACTCGCCTTCCACACCTGTACTCAAATGTTGTATCTTGACATTAGCGGGGTAGACAACTGGCATCAACTCGGGTGGTAACATGATTTTCTTTTCAAGTGCAATGAACACTATTTCTTCAGTCTTGCCTCTATTCTTCTATGACTGACCTTGGATCTTTGGTATCACACATCGACCCTTGCGAATGATATCACAACGTAAAATAATAAAACAAAAATTGCACTATAAATGTTGTATATCTAAACTATATGTGTGTATGTGTGTATATAATATATATGACGGAGTGGCACGCGGTGCCAAACGCACACAGTCCTGCCGTGGCGTGGTTACACCGGCCGAATGCGACGCGCAGCTGTGGAAAGCGGACGCTTTGGCTTTCCCCGAAAATTCGAGGGGGCAGAGAGGCATATGGGAACAAGAGAGGGGGGAAGTTTCATTGGGTCTGGGTGCAGGTCAATGCACGGTTCCCTGCAGAGAAATGGAGAGAGAAAGAGAGAGAGAGTAGTGCAGTGTATATAGCTAGAAAGAGGAGAAGAAGACACGCTTCCCGAACATGGGACCGACGCGTGGCAACTACAACGCGTTGTGCGTGCCTGTATAGCTGTGTGTATATTATGCACGCACATATAATTGGACGGGGAAAAGGACTGTGGATGAACTTCGAGAAGTTTTTCTATTCTGGGTTACTAGGTGTGGTATTTGAATATTGGCTAGATTGAAGTTTCAAAAGTGAGCGGGCCAGAAATGCCGTGTGTATATGTGTGTGTGTGTGTGTGGAAGAGAGCGAGGAATGAGGCGGGAAAGCGTGATGTACACTCTCTCTTTATAAAATGTATAAGTGAAAAGTCGTTCGACTGGGCGAAGAAATGAAAAAAAAATTATATTGATACTCCCGCGTGTATGTATTTGTAGGAGAATAGAATTTTCATTGCGTTATATATAATATGTGTGAAAAATTAAGTTTTTTTTTACTCGTTCGTACGTAGATAAGGGGGCGGTTAATTTTGTTTAGTTTTAGAGAGTATTATGGAATGGTAATTAAGGCTAATTAGAATTTAATGTACAATGTCTAAAATACACTGAATTTCAAATGGTTTATTGACAAATTCAAATAGAAAGTTTGAAAGATAAGAGATTTCAAAGAAGATAGTATGTTACAGTGTGATAGTATGTTACAGAAGTGAATGCAAAATTTTATGAAAAAAAAATATGATCACAAAAATGAACTAAGGAAAATAAATCTTTTCAAAAGAATTGTAGAATCAGTATTATATAATATATTTTATGGTCATATTTTTATTATTTGCACAACAGATTAAAAAAAAAGAAAAACAACAAAAAACACAGACACCCAAACACACACTCACAAACACCCGTGCACCAGGTTTTGTATCGATAAACCGATTTTCGTTTACTGCCATGTCAAGTTTTTTTTATTAGAGCAAGAAGTTTACTTAGAGTAGTAACAGTAATACTTATATTTTTTTTATATTTTATTAATACTTATATTATTTATTTTATTCCCTATAGTTAATGAAGTTATTTTAATCTCACTTTAAAACGATTTAAGTTACGTTATTTAATAACTTAATCAAATAATGGGAAAGAGCAAATGCAGAGATCGTGGTTTGTTTTATTTACCAAATGGTACCCCACGTTAAGGTAGGCAAAATGCCACTAGTAATGAAAGTGAAAAATGACTGTGATTTCATATAAGTGTACTAAAAAAATGAGTTTTCGACGATTTTACCGGGGACCTATCTCCCCTCCTTATACCAGTAAAGCCCAAAAACCGCATTGTCGGATTTTATTTTTTTCTCCGGTTCCTTGAGGTCAACAATTCTGAAAAAAATATGAGAGTATAACTTATGAACAGTACTTTTCACCAAATTTTTTTTAGCTTTAGATGAATTCAATACCTAATCTAAAAAAAATAAATTAATAAATTCATTTTTTCTTAATTTATTTTATATCTACAGGACTAGCTATACTGGAAAACTGTATATTTTAATATTTTCTTTGTACTAGAATTTTTTCAGATTTTTCGGAATGGTGAGTCGTACTCAAAACTGCGAAACACCCTATTTTCAGCCATTTTTGGGCCTTTTATGGGCCTTGTTATTGTTTCCATCAATGTCTCACTGCATCTGCACCGAGAGAACTTTGGAAGCACTCTTGTCCTTGGTAGTACGAGTGCGTTCCTAAATATATATCGATATAAGTAAATCGATATTCTATAATAAATAATGAGGTATACAATATGTACAGCAAGTACTAATACTATCTACATACAAGTTTTTCAGTGCTACTCAAAGGCAAAGATGTTAAAATATTCTTAAAATACACTTTTTTTACACAGTACTTATACAATAACAAAACAACAATACTTAATCAAATGAATTTTCGTAATACCAATAATACAAAACTGTAATAATACTATAATTAATAACTGAAAATAACAATTAGATAGCTTTGTAGTTTCTTATACACATATTCTTCCTCACTCGCATTCATACGACGAGTCCTGCGTCTCTGCAATCTTTTTTTTTCTGCTTTTTTATAAATTTCATCGCCTCCTTCTTCAGCTCCAGGGAATTGCACTGTTCTCCGAGTATCAAAATTTCTGAGACGTTCTCTTTATCGATGCATTTCACTATTTGATTCTCGCAGAATAGTTTGAGAGAATATATTTCGTACATGTCGGCAGCTGCGAGTAACTCGCGAAGTATAGTATCGATATTCGTAACATAGCCTGTGTAAATGAACCGTAGCATCTCTTGTATAACCGCGACTTGCACCTGTTTAATGTGAACCTTTTTGTTCTTACGTTCTTCCATGTCATTCCGAAACATCGCCTCGAAAACGGGGCTTAGTATAGTTAGAACTGACATGTGTGCTGGCATCTCAACATCATCAACTACAAAAGTGACATCGCTCGTTTTGGTGCAAAACAGCAGAGAATCCAAATACACCGGCAAATCCTTAGGCTGTTTGTGGTTGATTCTTATTGAGAGGGTGATACGGTACCCGCAGAACCCCGTGATGGTCTTAATACCAGAGAATCTATTCCTGGAGAAGAACACAGGATGTTTCACGCCATTGACATAGGCCTTCTCTGGTATTATATCTTGGACCACCAAGTTGAGTGGAGAATATCGGCCATGGAATTGCACGTGCAGACGAACTGCCGCACACACTGGTAGTCTGTCTCTACAACCGTTGTACATAGTTAACGAATAGGTCATATTTTTGGCACCACGTGGCCAGTTGTCTGACGGAAATTCGAGTTTTAGTCCATACTCACTATATCTGCCGAGTAAAATTCGCGGTAAACTAATTGTCGTGCGATCATGGTTACTGATTATTTCACATATACTTTTCACAGGCCACATGATGACACTGTTCATGTATTCGTCACTTATCGTTGTTCTAATTAAGGGTTTACCGATTAAGATTGGTTGGGCGAGGGGCTCGTAGGTTTTGGAACTTTTCCTTTTCAGTCTTCGATTTTTTTGACAATTTTTGCACACGTAATGGCCGTCTAATCGAAAACTAACCCCTGGGTCCATGACACTGTTTATAGCACCAAATTCGGTTTCTGAGCCCACGAGGTTTAGAAATGATAAGCCGGGAAGATACAAATTTGACAGCCTTTCATTTTCTGAAGACGCATGAAGCCTGGAGAAGGGGTCATTGCCAGTTAGCATGGACAACATTTTGGCGTAGATGAAGTATTAAACAGATACAGATGCTGACTAAGACTGAGCGTTTTGGCCTGGCATTGTCGTTTGGAATTTGCTAAGGCGTTGTAAACGTAGCAGAAGTAACGAGCAGTATAAACGAAATGGTGGAAGCATTTGGGTATGGCGCAGGTAGAACAAGATTTGGCACTCGAGGTGACTCGATACGTATACACGCTGTGCCGAAAGTATAGTAAAATCTTATGCCGTTATTCGGCGCATTTCGTACCCCGTAAGGCACAGCTCCTATCCCGTAAACGCATCGCGTCTGTGCCAAAATTTGAAGGTCTGACGCATGTAGCAAAGGGGCGTTGACGAACTGCGATGAAAACAGACGCCGTGCTAAATTCTTTTCGAAACTTGGTTCAATTCCGAAATCCCTAAATTGTTCAAACGTATTTCTTGATCAATTTTAAGCATTTTGTTTTCTATAAATTTCTATAAGTTGATAGTGTTCGAGTAAATAAATTATAAATATTTTTTTTTACTCTCGTGTTTGTTCTGGGTGTGCGAAATAGCTGTTTTACACACGGTGTGCACGAAATTCGCGCATGCGTAGATCTATTCATCTCGCCCACGTGTCTCAAGCGAGCGTGCGCGAATGCGTGAGGAGACGCGTGGGAAACCTCCCGAGCCAACCACGTGGCTGAAAACGAGCGTCGCCTATATAGTTCGGAGTGCGTGGAACACCTAGGCTATATCAAGAATTGAAAGAATTATTCTGTTACGGTTCAAATCAATCCTATGTAAAAAATGAAATAATTTTAGATATTAGATTTCAAGTAATTCTTAATATTAAGGGAATTTCCAGATAAAAAACGAAGCTAAATTTCGAACCATCCTTACATGTACATTTCTTTTCTTGTAATTTCTTGTAACTAAAATGAAAAAAAAAATGAAAAATGAATTCTTAAAAAAAAAATTAGAATAAATTATAAATTTATTTAATATAAATTTTACAGTAGGTACAGCGTTTAAAAATAAGTTGCTTAAATATGAATTTCAATAAGTTCTGAAATAGATCACCCATAGCAGACTCAAAGTGTAATAGATTACTAAAGTTATAGATGCTAAAGCAGTCATAAGTAGGGTACATATAAATATACCATACTGATGAAAATTATCAATTTCATTAAAAATGTCGTTTTTATTACTTCGAAGTTTCATTCTTTATTTTTGGAATCGCTATTACAATTATCCTTATTCCGCGTGTGTATGTATAGATGTATAGCTATATAGTTTCGAACCTAACTCGAGTCTGTCCTAGTCGAACCTGAACTTTCTCTTCTGTAGACTAAACCATTACTATAGTAAGGGTCATTTAAAGCATCTTTCTCCCACTTTTCCTTTCGTCGGCACACGGTTCTGCGTGCTATGTCTGCCTGCCATTCCGTTTCAGACTGCCATCGAAGGAGCTCAAGTGTTAAAAAAAATATTTTAAACGTGCGTAGAAGAGAGAAAGTATATATAACATAATGGACGAATATACTCTTGAGAAGTGTGGTTTTATCCTAGCGTCTTACGCAGAGAAAAAAATCGCTAACGGAGACAGTTCGGTAATCCTTACAGATGTCATCGGCAAACAATCTGTAAACACGACTATAGAAAACGGATATCTAGTGAGCAATATCCGGTGGAACGTAGAAGACGCCAATGCGATATTCAAGAGTCGTCCGCATCCAGTGATATATTCACCGCGGCTGATTCTTGGTAATCGCAAGCCATACGCGTTCAAGTTTGCGTTCTATCCGAATGGCTCAAAGAAAATAAATGACGCCATGATTCTCAACGTGGACTTATGCACCGGAGAAGGAAATGTGCAGGAATTACAGGCGATTCTAGAAATTGATATTCAGTTTGTGACATTCAACGGTGCTGTCAACCTCAGTAGAAGAAAAAAAGTGAAAATCAACAATACGGCTCGCGACGGCGGCCCTATAATCATCAGCAAGGGCGTGACATATCGGGAGATCGAACAAAACTTAGCGCTTCGCGACTTCGAGATTGTGTGCACACTGAGGATTGCTCACGAGGAACCAGCAGGTTTGCCAGTGAACTTAGAAAGTTTGTTGTATTACGAAGATGTGTGTGACATCACCTTCATCGTCGATGGTTTCAAGGTGAACGCTCATTCGTTTGTGCTCTCTGCAGTAAGTCCGGTGTTCGAAGCGATGTTCCGCATCAACATGCTTGAGAGGAACTTTCGGATAATTAACATCGAGGATGTGGATGTACTGCCTTTTACGGAGATGTTGCGGTTTATCTACACGGGTAAGGTCAATGCGATCCGCGATATGCAGTGTCAATTGCTCGCTCTTGCTGAAATGTATGCCATTCAACCGTTAAAGTTTTTCGTTGAGAATCAAATCTTGCAATGCATGGGTGTGCAAACGGCGGCGGCGGTGCTAATGCTTAGCGACCGCTATAATTCAAAAGAATTGAAGTTTCAGGCGATAAACTTCATTTCTGAAAATAAAGAAGTTTTGGATACGCATATGTATCAGTGGCTTTTGCTAATGGATAGTAAGTTAACCAAACAATTAGAAAGAGAACTTGCATCATATGATGGAGTTAAATGTGACTTTTGATCCTCTCTTAAAAAAGTGATGACGGGAATGTGAAGCTAAAATAAAACATTTGTGATTGATTGGATCCGATGAAGAATAGCCGGAGTTGGTAAACTATGGACATCATGGTTCCTTTATATATAATAAATTGTGGTAAGTTAACAGTATTTTAATTTAAAATTATGAACATTTATTTTTATTAATATTATTATGAAGATGTGTGCGTACTGTACGCCCTGCGGGAGAAAAACAGCCTACGCATTTTACGTTCCTCGTGGAGAAAAATAGTATACCTATACCACGGGACGAAGTAAAGAATGCCTCAAATCGCATGTTTGTTACCTTCGCCTTCGGCTCGGGTGATAATTTACGTCCGATCTGGGACATTCTTTACTTATCCTCCCTAGGTGCGTAATATACTATTTTAATTTGAAAGAAAGATAAAGTTAGATGTGTTCATTTTTCTTATACGTAGTACATCGATGGTATATAACAAAATATATATAATGTATAATAATTTAATTTATAATAATAAAAGAATTGGTAACTAATTTACTTTCTGAATTCTGATTTCTGACTGGTATTTTTGGATATATATGGGTCATTTCACGTCAACTGTTGAAGGTAAAAATTTTAAAATTGCTTATAATTTTTTTAATTATTCCAAACCAGCCTCAAAATACAAATATAAAATTTTGGAGCAAAATATGCAACCGTTCAAGAGTTAGACTTTATTGAAAATTTAAAAATTTGGAATTTTTTGAAAGTTTTTCAATTTTTATGATTTTGAGTTCAAAAACTTGAAACTTTTTATATAGTACATTATATGGAAAAAAGTTTACAAATTCCAAGTAGAATTGTTAAGAATATGTTTTTTGGTATTAATATTTTGAAATACAATATTTAAACTGTAAAAAAGTCCAATACAACATGATTCATTTTACCCAAAAAAGAGTAAAAGATTTTTTAAAATGTTATCTTTCAAATAGCACCATCCGGAAGATGGTTGGAGGTCACTGAAAAAAGTTATGTTTAATTAAAGCTGTAGAAATAGTGAAAATAATGCTTTCGTATTCGTTTTTTTACAGTTTGAATATTGTATTTCAAAATATTAATACAAAAAAAATTGTATTGATAAAAAAAATTTTTTTAACAATTTTTCTTGGAATTTGTAAAATTTTTCCCATATAATGTACTATATAAAAAGTTTTAAGTTTTTGAGTTAAAGGATAAAAATTGAAAAATTTTCAAATAAATTTAACTTTTGAACGGTGGCATATTTTGCTCTAAAATTTTACATTTGCGTTCTGAAGCTGGTTTGGAACAATTGAAAAAATTATGAGTAATTTTAAAATTTTGCAGTTCACAATTGACATAAAATGACTCATGTATATAATATTATTTTAATACTTTTTATACATATTATTTTATACGTGTTTTAAATATGATATTAATTTTATTGTTTTTTGTACAGATTAATCGTATGAAGGGGTTTCACTAACGCAACACAAATTACGTACATGATAGTAAACCAGTATTTAGTTCCTTTTGAGTTGATCATCAAACTGTTCGTATACTGTTTGTGGCGATCAAGAATCAGATGGAGCGAGTATATCTCTGGGTATGCCCAGTACAGTCCGCTCAATATTAAAAAGGGAAATGCAGTCCAAGTAACTCGGGAAATTAAAGATAATGGTACGTAAAATAATTAAGAATTCAACAATTATTGCAGATTACTTTCATATTACACACACACACACATATATATCAACCTTTTTTTTAGGATGACTTATGATTGTCTCATATACAAGGATCACAGTAGCTTCATAATTGTATAATATGAACATGCACAGTGGATGTCTCCAGACCAAGTTTTTCGAGGTATCAAAGCACCAAAAATAAAAGCACCTGCTAGCTGGGACTTTTAAAGATTTAATATTATCCTATATAAAAAAGAAATGGATTTGAAATTGTCACATTTGATTGGTCCACGATAGGGCGCGCGCAGTGTGCATCGACATTGCTAGATATTTAAAATATTATAGTTTATATATATAAATAATATGTAATCAATAATTTTAAATGTAACAATATATAAAATTCTTCAACATAGTATTGTATTTTTAGTATTATTATGTAAAGTAATTTAACTTAATTTCACTGTAATAACTATTGTCACCAGTTTACGATTAAACTAAAAAGAATTTTTGTATTTTTTGTTTAAAATCTTATGTTATTGTTGTTCATTATTAAATTTTTTTAAATTATTCAATTCTTTAATTTATTTAACCAAATGAATTCAGATTATATTACTTCTTTTATATATCATCCCTACTGAAAAAAATCATGTGATTAATCACATGATTAATCTCCTTTTATATTCTAGAATAAATACTAAGAATGTGCATACGCAAATAGCTTAGAAACAATGTATTCTGTTAAAATGTACTGTCAAGACTATAGATGTAATTCAAAAATAATACCATAACTTATCTGTCATACTTATATCCTGCTAGTAATTTATTATGTAAAAATGTAATATTATTATTCTATATATATCCCTGAAGTAATATGAGAATTTCCATTACACATTTATATCCAGCGTACAACTCAGTCTTTATGTTAAATAGTATTTCATGCTTACACAAGACAAGGGTTTCGACGACTTATTTTGTGTAAACATGGAAAAACATTTTACATAGAGAATGAGTCTTCGAAGGATATAAGTGTTTGAGATAAATTCTGATATTACTTCTGAAATAGATTTATAATAATAATATTACATTTTTACATAATAAGTTTCTGGTAATATTATGATTATACATCCATTCCAGAAGTTATATCAGAATTTGTCTCAAACTCTTGTATCCTTTGACGAACTCATTCTCTATATAAAAACAAGTCTTCGAATATAAAATAATAATATTACATTTTTACATAATAAATTACTAGCAGAATATAAGTATGACAGATAAGTTATGGTATTATTTTTTAATTACATCTATAGTCTTGATAGTACATTTTAACAGAATACATTGTTTCTAAGCTATTTGCATATGCACAGTCTTATTGTTAGTATTGTTTTCAGAATATAAAACAAGAATGGCCATATGCAAATAGCAATTAGTAAGCTAAGGTATTACAAACTATATGTGTAATTAAAAAATAATACTATAATTTATCTGTCATACTTATATCCTACCAGTAACATATTATGTAAAAATGTAATATTATGATTATTTATCTATACCAGAAGTAATATCAGAATTTACATTAAACACTTATAGCTTGTGAACAACACAATCTCTATGTGAATTAGTATTTCATGGTTAAACTAAACAACATCTAGTAAATTAAGTTTTTGAAAAATATTGTAATTATTAATATTGGCCTTTTCAAACGGCCAGCTGGTACCAAGTTTTTTTTATGTATTTTTTTATGCTGAATCCGAATTTCGATGGTGGATTGTTGAAAAAATCCATCTTCATTTGTTATAAACTATTTATTGCTCAAACATTGAAAAAACGTACTGAGGTCGGGTGCCGCCGCCAACGCGTCGTCACCAAATTGAATACGCACGCTCATTTTCTTAAACTTTGAGAATTTTTTATGGCTTTGGAATGCACTTTCACGCAAAACTTCTAAGAGACTTTCTTGTTCAAAATGATGTGCAGATTACAATAGTATTTTTTTATTTGAAAATTTAATATTTTTGCAATAAATTGTTTGTAACAAATGAAGATGGGGTTTTTCGGCAATCCACCATCAAAATTCAGTATCAGCATGAAAAAATACATAAAAAAACTTGGTGTCAGCTTCCCTTTTGAAAAAGGCCAAGAACTCCTCTCCTCCTGGCTCCCAGACAAGTGCACCTAATGAAAGCGAATAAACGAACGAACTGAAATCGGTACCTAGCGTACCTAGCAACGGTAAGCGAATGAATTTCGTATAGCGACGCGACTCGCCTTGGTGAGTCCACGCGCAGACGCACACGCAACATGCGCGCGAAGTTCCGAACGTAATACCAATATATCCGTTTCTCTCTCTCTCTCTTTTATTTTTAAACGTTTATTAAAGATAAGAAAATTATGAAATCAATCAAAAAATTGTCGAGTATTTAAAAATCAATCAAATTTTTGCTAATATTCTGCTAAATACGCATACTTGCCGGGCGCGTTGTTTTGTAGTTTTTAGGTGAACAATCAGAATATTTATTCAATTTTTTTTAGTAATTTTCACTATTAAAATTCATAATTTTTTTTATTATATTTATGGAATCCTTAAAAATCTCGTAACGATATTTGTTTAAAACAATATTTTCAATTTCCAAGAGAAATAAATTTTTTTTTTAATTTTCTTTTATCGCGTCTGGCAATTATGCGTATTTAGCAGAAAATCAACGAAAATTTGATTGATTTTTAAATACTCGACATTTGTTAATTGATTTCATAACTTTCTTATCTTTAATAAACGTTTAAAAATAAAAGAGAGAGAAACGGATATACTTACTCGCCAATATTTTTACTTTTTTTTAAAAAGTAATTTTAGAGGGATTAACTATTCTATGAAAGCGGCAATTGTATGGAAAAAATAAAAATATTGATAAAATTATCAAACGTTTACAGAAAATTTTGAAATGTACAACTTACTTTAGTTTATCTATAAATAAATATTACTAACTTGAAGGTTCAATAATTCAAGAAAAATGTATTAATCTTCTTCATTAGTTAATTAATTAAATTTGAAAATTAAGTTATTTTTAATATAAATTAGAAATAATCGAATTAAACAAAATTTTTGCTCGTTCCAAATATGGTTAAAGGCGGTTTAATAATCCTTATTTACCAGTAATCCTGTTTTATCGTCGGTACATGTAAAAATAATTAATATAAATAAAAAGAATAGCGATTTATACGTCTTAAACAAATTCAGTTGTCTTTCGTTAATTTCTGGAACGAAAATTTACATATATCTGTGGCTCCGAGGCATAACGACATAAGTCCATTTTTTGAAAATCGCTAAAACTTTGGATTTTGTGTCTTTAAATGGGTCGTTTTCATTTGCCACTATTAATAGTAGCTAAAAGATTTCCCTAAAGTAAGGATATACCAAAAACGTAACGACATAAGTCCATTTTTCAGATTTTGTGTGCGGTATAACGACATAAGTCCATATCATTTTATGGTTTATTGTAGTTGTGATGTATTTTATCCATTCTAATTGAATATAAACATGATTTCATATAAAGTATGCACAATAACTAGATTAAATCCCGAGAATTTTCAAAATTTTAGTATATATCACTTCTTTTCAGAATCGATGATAGTAGAAATGTTAGGAAAATAGGAATACTCTTGTTTAAGTAATAAAAATTCGTTAAACAATTGCTAATTTTATAATTTATTGGTTAAAAGTAAAGAATATACTCAATATCGAACGAGAATAGCACTATTTGATAAGTCCAGAGTTCCCGGCATAACGACATAAGTCCATACTTTTTTCAGTTCTTACTCGTTTCTAATGCAACGAAAATGTATAACCTACTCATACCACTGTATAAATACGTGTTTTGAATGTGTCAATTGTCTAGTACAGTATCACGCTCTATTTTCTTTCTTCCGATCTTACATATAAGTTTGAACATTAAAACCCGTTTTTCTCGGAAACTTGAAAAGTGGACTTATGTCGTTATGCCTCGGAGCCACAGAATTATATTTCCTATATAACGAGTAATCTCTTAATTAAACATTAACAATTTTCATCCGATATGTATATCGAATTTCTTATCTCGTATAGTGATTGGCTAGTATAAAAGGCGCGAATTCAGCAAGTTTTATTGTTGTTCGCTTTAATATTCCTAGACGGCACATTTTCACAAAGTGTTCATAAAGAATTCTACATCATGAATTCATAAAGAATACTGTTAGATGAATTAAAAAAGAACTCATAATGCATTTTTTTTAAACCTTTAAATGAGTACTTATGAAAACTTATTGTACGAATATTGTTTTCTTGAATTTATAAATGAGAATTCCTTAGGGTATCAGGAAATCTCAATAAACTTGAATAGATGTTGAACACTTTTATATTTATTAATTATATACTCATAAAAATGTATGATACATGTTTCTATCCTCCTATTTTTTTTATCTTAAAAAATGATGGATTTGTTGTGAAATCATTTTATTCGTCATTCGATTGGTGGAGGTAATGGGTTGCTAGGTTACAAAAACAAAAGTGGCGCGCGAAGCGCGCATAGAGATGACTAGTATGAAAAAATGCATACCTATATAAATTCTCGCGAAACACTTTGTACAGATTAATTGTACATATGTATGTATGTAGAAATTACTAGTTTACAATTTATCTCTTACCTACAACGTAACGTTAAAAATAATATAGGTTTAAATAATTTGTATTATCTGAATTTTCAAAATATGATATTAAATATAAGAATAAACCATTAGAAAATTAAATTACTTGTAAAATGATTAATCTATCTATGTTGTACATAATCGCACTATTCATATAATTAATTGTGATTAGCAATCATTATACTTAACAAAATACTTGTCTAAAAAAAAATAATATCGACAAACTCAGCTTTGGATTATGAAATGCATTTTCATATACTTAGGTTTTGAGATACATTTATGATTATTTTAAACAACTAATTTATGATTGTATTATGTGGTTGTAAAAAAATTTACAAAATCGAAAAAAAAAAAATAGAATAAAATAAATGACCACACTACTACTTTTTTTGAAATTGTAAGCCTAGTAATGTAGAATTTATATTAAATTATGAATTAAAGTAATGTAAAGTTAAACTCAACCATTTTTGTATTTTGTACCTGTATTATCCCTCCTAGTGCCTGTAGATAGTTTTTTTTACTTTATTTTTTATCAAAGTATTTAATGAGCCTCAATAACGTCATTTTTATATAATTAACATGTCTGTATATTCAAGTAGATGATAAAAATTGTTAAAAATGTTGATATAATAAAATATTTGAATAAGATCAAAGTATTTAATAATCGATTATAATCCTTATGACCACTATTGATTACTGTGTGTCTTAATATATTTATCAGAACATTTAACTTACTAATTATTCTGAATGGGTTATGTTGATATGTGTCGCTTCCCATGGTATATATGAGTTGAGGAAATATTGATCGGAGGAAGCAAATTAAGAACAAATTAATTTATTCTTTTTGGCAAGTTATATATGTTTGCTATGTTTCGCCAACTAGATTTATTGGCCTCTTCAAGCATAACTTCAATGAGTATAATCCAACTGTTACATTATTTTTCTTTATTTATTTTATATTTAAATTCTTTATTTAAAAAAATAATGTAACAGTTGGATTATACTCATTGAAGTTATGCTTGAAGAGGCCAACAAATCTAGTTGGCAAAACGTAGCAAATATATATAATTTGCCAAAAAGAATAAATTAATTTGTTCTTAATTTGCTTCCTCCGATGAATATTTCCTCAACTCATATAAATTAATAATTAGTAAAACAATTTTTTTTTAATTCAACTTGAGCATGTTCAAGAAGTTTATCTTTATACATCTGAATAATTGTAAGAAGTAATTTATTAACATTGAATTTAATATTTATATACATAATATTTAATTTACTTATAAATTAAACATCCATCTTAGAGAATATTGAATTACATTTTGACTAAAATATATGATTTTGTAGACTTATAATATTATTAAAAACAGTTTTTACATGAGAACTATTATATATTTTTATTTTACTTTAGAATGATTCTGAATAATATAAGTTATTAATAAATGTATAAATATAATGCATTATTTAAAGTATATAGATATATAGTTAATGATTATTAACTAATGCTTCTGAAGACTGATGGAAATGGTGTTAATTATATGCAAGTAAGTAATATATCAGTTTAATAAATTTAAGTTATTTATATTACATTTAAACAAGTTGCCTTTGTTTATTCTTCAAATAATAATTCATAATAATTAATAATCTTACACTTTTTTAATTATATAAATTCTTTTACTTTTAAATCTGGTTACACTCAATATTTCTTTGATACTTTTGATTATTTCACGTACTTTTTTACTGTGCCCAACATTTTTCTTTAGATTGTAAAAATTTCAAGACAGCAACTTTAAAAAAAGTTTCAATAAATCATCTCAATACTTCTCATGCCTTTATTAAATCGATAACATTTACAGATTCACTGATTGTTTACCATAACTAGTTATCTATTAATATTACACTTTACAACAATAGAACTAAGAAAATTTTAATATAAATGCATTACTTTCTTTTCAAAATAATGTAGATATATAAATTCCAGTTTCAGTACGTGCCACATATAACAGCTTATATAAGTCGATTACCAAAAAATTACCACTTTTTTGAGATCAAGAAAGATTGTGTATGGTACATTATAAGTTATTCAATTAATTTACATTGATACAATTGAAAATATACATAGTTTAATTAATATGATTATTATATTGTTCTATTTGAAAAATTTATTTTCTAAGCGTAATAGTCTAAAAGGCAAGTTTTAAACAGTATTAAAATAGATATTAAGAAAAAAGTTTTTTTATGTCACTGCTAAAATATAAAAACCAAAAAACAGAACTGTTAAATTAATATGGAGTCGTATATTGTTGCTTAGTTAATTATATTACTTTTTATTATAACTTTTATTGAATGTAAAATATTACAAAAAATATTAAATAATTAACACAATTATAATTAATTGTAAATGAAAATTTGAAAATATTATACACACATTTTCATGCAAAAATATAAAAAGTTTTCCATACAATATTAATTTCTATTCCTCAATTTGAAATGAAAAGGATAATAAATTACATCAACTCTTTTACTAATTCAATTGCTTCATAAATCTTTTCAAATTCTTTTGATGCTTTTAAATCATTTTTATAGATTTTACATATCTCCAATGCTTTTTCTTTTAACATCTTCAAGTTGTGTTTATGAGCCAAGAGCAGGGTCGAAACTACATTCGTTTTACTAATACAACTTCCAATAATAGATTCGCAGGATACTTGTAAATCCTTCATATCAAATTTTACGGCTAAAATTAACAAATACCTTGCGATGTCCTTCAATTCTTCAACGCTTCTCACACCGTAAATATAATCCAGAAGACCCCGAAGAATCGTAGGGGTGATTTCGCTGTCGTTGCTAAAGTCAACAATACGGTCGCGCTGTTCTTTCATGCCGCTGCTGAACATCTTGCGGAAGTAGGGGCTGATGGCCGCTAAGACAACGGCGTGAGCATGAATTTTTGCAACACCGACGATAAACGTAACGTCGAAAAGTTCATTGCTTTTATAAAGCGACGCAAATGTGTCATAAGTGGTCATTTTCATTTTAATATCCGGATTGACAATCGGCTTTTCCACATTACAGGATTCTCGTATATCTTTTACAATACATTTAAAAGTCAATGTATCATCTTCATTATTTACATATTCCCTCAAATAGCTTGAATACGGGGAGTAATAGTTGTCCTGGATTGGTAATGCAAAATTTGTTTTTACGTCCTGTTTCTCAACAATAATTGTATTGCATAAAGATGAAAATGTTTTATTGTCAGTTGGTCTCACGAGTAATATTTGAATACATAACTTCACACTTATACCATGACTTGCTGTAACATGAGCAGTTATTACACTCCCTTTTAGTATATTAGTATTACTATCGAACTTGCAATCAATTTCTAGCTTTAAAGTTAATTTCTGATTTGATTTATCTAATGTAAATTCCTTAGAGCTGAATGATTTTCCAGTATTCGTAGCAAAAAATAAACTACAATTTTGCAGTTTCCATATGAATTCATATTGAAATGCTGTAAACTCTGTAGTTTGATATTGCTGTATGAATAATGACTTTGACATTGTGCTAAGAAAATAATACGTAGGAAACCTTTCCTAACCAAGCAAATTTTCACTGAAAAAATAAGATTAAAAATAGTACATAAAGTAAATGGGAAAGAATAGTTTCATTATAAAAATATTAGGATAACATTTAGATAATACGTCACTAAATCGAATCGCGATTACCCCGAAATTTCTGAATGACTACAACACTTTCCATACATTTTTAATTTCTACTTAGTTCATAATTAATAAAAAAAAAAGTATAATTGTAAATAAAATTGCCTAAAGGGTTATTTTTATTATTTAAAGAAAATAGTGAGACATCGAATGTCAAGATCGCCGAAAGCTATAATGCCTTGTACACTTACCCTAAAGGTCATATTCGAAGCGATTTTATTTTTTACTTAAAAAACAAATGCCTGCATTTTTTGATGCGTTAATTTTTTCATTTATATAACAACAATAGTAGAAGAACAACAGAATCAAATCCGAGAATTAATATATACGTTCAAAAAAATTGTCCTTTATGTCTTTATTCAATAGGAATTAGTGATCGTACGACTTACCTGTAAGGAAGTGCGATCGTAATTACACGAAAGCTTCGCTCGAAGAAATTATATC
>JAWWEQ010023939.1:0-27262 GCA_035583055.1 Torymus tubicola | reverse complement strand
TATGAATGAATAACGGAATGTAAATAATTAGACGCAGATTTTACAGATGGTGAAATTTTTTTTTTTTCTTATAGATACGTATTATTATTTCTGCAATATCGCACATAAGTAAATAGCTGTAATGTATTCCTTCGTGCAGAAAGATAAAGACAAAGAAATGGAATTGATTACCAATATTGACTATTTGAAGTAAGTATTACGGCATGACCCGCGCTCAGTGTTCTTTAAAACACAGCCTAATTCTTTAAATATTGAAACACGATAATACGCGGCTACGAATTTAAAGATGTCCATTAAGTGTAACTCGAGAAACCATAATCACCAATAAATATACACGCTCGCACATTACATTATCATACATCAACGATATAAATTCGTATAAACCCCATGTGCATTAACGCAACAAAACTCCACCATTATACAACATACATATACACGCATATATATGCCTTGCACGAACCTATAACACAGAATTCTCGCGAAACCGAAGAAGACCTTCAGACCCAGTAACACAGAGCAATTCGGTGTTGGCCGACAGCAGTGGTAGTAGCACCTCTCGCAAATTACCAGCGCACGAAAGCCTCTCGAAAATTTAAAGCTCCTCTTGCGCAATGTTCCTTTACCTCCAAAGGTATATATATATATATATATATATATATATATATATATATATATATCTACACGCACGCCAACGTTTCCGCGCCGTAAATTACCGCGCGATGCACTCGCGAGATTCATTTTAAGAAGCCAGAAAGGAGAGATTACTCCGGAGAGATACGTACATTCATGTGTGTATGTATACTTATATATATATATATATATATATATGTGTGTGTGTGTGTACGCGCGATCGCACGTACCGATTGACCCGCACTCCACGCGGAAGACGAGGCGCGACCACCCGAAAAACCACGACGTGCGTGCTTTATGATTGCCTGAGTATGTGTACGTGTGCACCTTGGGATTTTTTGGAAAAGGGAGCACAGGTTCTTTGTTTGAAGCAGGTCCCCCCCTATTATTGAGATTAGACCCGACGTATGGGCCACTTCGCTGTGGTGAGGTTTATTGTGTGAGGATACCTGCGTATGCGTATATATATATATATATATATATATATATATATATATATATATATGCGCGTTCGGGGATCTCATTCAGCTTTTTAAATTCGTGGGGGTCTGACGGGGTTTCGGGTCACGTTGCCGATGAAAGGTGTTTGCTTTTTAATTATCTCACTGTTTGGGATGGAATTCCACGGGTTCCGCGTGGTAGAATTAGGTGTGTGCTTTGTGTTTCTAAATATACTTATATGTGTAGGTATGTTTGATGAATGTTGATGAGCGATGAAATATGTGCATTTGTTGTGCTAATATTAGAATTTAGTCATCTCAAACATCAAGACAAGAGAATAGAGTCAATCGTTAAAAATATTATATGGATTTTTAAATTTCTCTCTGTATTATTAATAAAGAGTATTAATGGAAAAACTCATTTAAAAATGTTTAAAGAATTATTTTATGAACAAACATTGTAAACACGGGTTTCATAAAATTTTATTGCGGAAAAAAATATAAAATCAAGTGCACATTTTTAAGTGACTGATAAATCATCCTTGTCTTGCCTTGAGACTGACATAACAGTTTAAAAGTGTTACGTTGTATAATTCTTCAATGAAACTATATTCAGAATAGAGTAATTTTTTAAGCATTCAACTTATTTTAAAAACAATAGTAAACCACTAAAAAGAAAATGTAAATACAGTACGAAAATTGCTCATATTATACTAGAGAATGAAAAAGCACATTTACATTTACAACTTAAGTGCTATTGTACTTGACTCTAGTCAACCTTTGTCATTTTATTGGAATGTTTGCGTTATGAGCATAAAAAAAACTGCTGATTTTTATAATAACAGCGAACGAAGAGACACGGATACTCTTACAAGAGATGAAAAACCACAATTACAGTCGCGCGCGCAGAAATCACAGTGCGCCATTGATTTTAACGACTCGAATTTCTCCCGCCGCGCGGTTGTAAAGCATTTTTCCGCGCGTGTCATTTGCGCGAATCCGGGAGTTCTCGCTCATTAAGCCGCACTAATGGTCGGTTTAGCAAGATTTTAGAAATTAGTATTGCGTTTCGGTGGGCTGTCGGTAAAAAAAGGTCAATCATAAAAGTTTTGCCTTTTTTTTACTTTTTTTAACGTCTGCCGCGAGCAGCAGCCCGACGTTTAATTGGAGTTTCCAGAGGCCATAAATCTCGCGGCTGTTTAAATATTTTTCGATCGTCAAGTGTGTGTGTGTGTGTATATACATAGTATATCAATCGGAGATCTAATAGATCAAATCGTGCATTGCATTAAGCGTTTCTTAGCGAATTAAAAGATATATTTAATTAGACTTGAAGTAGACTGCGGGGCTATATCTGATGCTTGATTAATTAATTAGGGGAAAGGTAATCTAAACTGTAGCGTATATATATATATATATATATATATATATATATATGTAAAAGAAAGACGTGAAATTTTCTTCTGATTATTTTAAAGAAATGGTAAATTCATAAACTATCGATATTCAATGATGCAACTATACGTAGTCGTACAAAATAAAAAAATGTTATCTTATCAATTTTATACGGAAAATATTGAGTAATCAAACGTGGAGTGAGGCATAAAAATAACAAAGTGATGTATTTTATGCAGCTAAGCGAAATGACTCAATAAATATATACATTCTTATACCTCTTGAAATAAAAAAAGAAAAATAATAAGCGTTTCAATTTCATCTAAATCACTCGGGCGCGTCATTGCAAAAATTAATCGCGTGCTTCCTGCTCGATCAAACGCTTTATATGTATATATCTGTATTTATCGCATAAAGGCAGATTTCTCGTCAAGGTCCCGAGGCAGTTTTCTCTCGGCGCAACCTCCTTAGCGCTTATTAAAAACAGCCTTCCTTCTAACTCTCGCGTATACGACTTCCCGTAACCGAGCTTGCAAAACTATATACATTTTGAAAAAGGAAACACTCATACGCGTGCGAACGCAGCTCACTTAGCACTTTATCACCGTGCAAACACCCTCTCGCCTCTACTCAAACATCGCGGAATCTCTTATGAACTAGCTTCGTGCGTCGCGACGTAGAGAACGAAAAATTAAAACGTCTACATACACACACTCTCTGCATGACAAAGAGAAAGATAAGGAACCACGCACGTGAAAACGCGCGTGTCACGCTTGTCCATATATATATGTAGTATAGTGCGTACGTGACGTCACACTCGCCGCAGGCGCAACAAGTATATTATAAACCATGTATACGTTGTATATACATATACAACAGAGAACGAAAAAGAGAGTGCGAGAAAGAAGAGAAACTCACCCAAAACGGAGTGACTGAGGCCAGTGGGAGCATTGTGCTTCTGTTGCTGTTGGCTCGATCTGAACCTGTCGGGAGGCGCCATGGCCGCCTTTTAAATCCCACCGATCGCGCTAATCCGCATGCGTAGCTGTCAGATATGTATATATATATATATATGTATATAGCTCCTTGTGTACACACTCTTCTTTTATACGCCGGATTACAATGAATATAACAATCTTCTCTTCGCTTATTGTATCACACTGTGTATAATAATCGTGCACTCACGACGCGACCGCAGCCGAACGTTCGCCGCTGCTCCAGAAATCGGCGGCAGTTCCTCGCTCGAGGCCATGGCCTCTCGAATTTCGTTACATATATATATATCAATACATATACATATAAATATACCTATACACGTATATGTAATATATAATAATCACTCGACATTCGTATTTCGATATAGTTACCGGTCGTTTTACTCGCTCATCTCTGAACGATCTCGTATTTAAAAGAAGGAAAAAAAAGAGACCCGAGGGTAGGAAATATAGAGCCGCACACTATACATACGATGGTATCGCAACGCGCCGGAAAGTTGATATAAAAAGTATAACACAGACACAGACACATATACACACTGATATAGAGAAAAGAGGAGCGCGCGTGCAGCTCGAGCCGGGGGAGCAGCTCGCGGCCAACTAGCGATCGGACCGGAGAGGCCGTAGCGCTGAGCCTCGCTGCGTTGTATAAAGCCGGCCGCCCGTCCCATTGGCGCTCGGGAATGTTGCCGGCTGAGAGCGGTGCAGGTACGGAGTCGGGGAACTCGGTGCCCCCGCGCGTCAACCAGCGAGTATATGAGCGAGCCGAGCGCTTCCTCCTTTTTTTCGTCCACCCGCAAGTGCTCGCCTATATTATATATACATATATATAAGTGATAGTGTTGTAGTATGATGTGAACCTATATGCATGTAAATGTATATGTAGAGAAAGTCGAAGATTTCGTTTAGGTGTATAGGTATTTGTATAGTGGTGATAGTTTTGAAGTTATGTGTGACGGTTATTAATAAACAAGTGGGTGTATATAGCGACAATGATGCGATCGGTGATTTCATCGGGATTCTTCAAATTCGTGGTTCTTGTTGAAACTGGCCTTATTCATGAATTTTAATGTAACGTGCGCGAGCGCACGAAAGTAAGAGTATAGTCGTCTTCAATACTGCGAGTGGGCTGACACGAACCATTCATACTCGCGATTGCTCATTTGAATCTTTTATTGTTTCTTAAAGCAAATTATGTTAAGCTCTTATTTAATCAAGTGGCGACTATAATTCAAGTAGAAAATTAGTTAATATATGATGAATAAATTATTCTTCGATTTTAAAAAAAAACTTTTACGAGTTTGTCTAAATTTTTTGAACGCCTATATTTCTGTTCGACCTTACCTTATTAGGTTGTGTTCGTTTTTTTAATATATAATTTTAAAAATTTTGTGTTCTATGTGTATCTATCACGTTTATTACATTGTTTATTGTTGTATATGTAATTATTATCAATTATAATATTTCTCAGACTATTTTCTAAGATGTAAGCGAATAATATAAGATGAGGTAAGTTATTTTACATCATTACATGAAAAAGAATTTCTTAATTACATTATATTTTAATCTCTTTCGGTAATTATATTTTTACACTAACGCTAAACATACTATTTTATACTGATTTCTTAGAATACTTGCTAATTATTCTCTATCTTACTATTTCTTTCAGTTTAAAATAATATTCCTAGTACAAAATAAATTAACTAATTACTTTTAATTTTAGAAAAATAAAAGTGTAAAATATTACTGCTTGTTCAGATCTACTGATAAAATTCATTTTCCAACCATTATTAATTACTAATGGATATAAAGAAGACATGAAACTTTAAATATTATATTCCGTGTAACGTCATGTTGCTAAATCATTTATCTTACCATACAGATATATGTGTGTGTACAACGTAACTTTATAATTCCCGAGATAACTTTCTTCAAACAGAATAAAAGAACAAGCAACGATAACGTTTGAAGACACCAACAAATAACCCACTTTTCACATAAACGAATCAATCTTACACAAATTAATTGTCCGGATAATACATTATCAGCGGAGAGGTAATGAATAACATCAGCAAACAAAAGAATTATGCATGCGCAAATTTATGCTCACTCGTTCAACGATTCCGGCAAATTTTGAACGCAGATATATAATACTATAAATAGACGCCGCACAAAGCGCACAATCGTGTAAGTATAGAATTGCAAAAAAATGCGCTAATTTAAATCGGCGTCTAGCTGATAAATTTCAATTAACGCGCTTGCTATCCACCACCGATAGTGCATATTCTCTATATACGCGCGCGCCTGTAATCGTTAATTGTGTATGTGTGTGTATAGGTGCGCGTGTGTGCAAGAGGAAAATCGCTTATGCAATCTCTAGCAATTTTCGCGCTTGTAAAATAATAACGCACGAACTCAAGTATCCCGATACTTCGCAATAATCCCTCCATTCAAATGTTAATTTAGTCACTGGCGCGCGTGCGCCGCGCATCTGCTCAGATTAAAGTTTCCACGAAGCCTGAAGAGCCGAAAGCCAAAGTATATAGATAACAGTCGCGGCGCTTTTAAAGCCCGGCGAACCGAAAACTGAGCGCATAACGTAAACAATGCGTTCGGAAGGAGGATTTCCAGTCCGGGAACGGTAGAGAAAGGGTTTGCGGTGTGTTCCGGCGGCGCGTGAACAATGCACGTGAAGGAGAGAGAAAGAGGCGGGGAAGACACTATGATGGGAACCAAGAAGAAGCGAGGAAACCGCATGGGACGTCGAGTGTGACCAAAACATCGTACTCGAGGGAAACGTGCGGACGAATTCGTTGTCTGATGTGTGTCTGTGTATATAGGTATACACTTGTACAAGAGATCTTGAAAGATGAATGGAGCCGCGGGCTATCTTTTCGTTACTGCGCACCCTGTGCCTTTCGCGTTTAGTCACGCACATATCGCGGGAATGGTACCGATGGTTCACGACCAGCGATTGAACTGTACAATCTTTGATTGAAGAGATATATATATATATGCGGGCTTTGTGATCCAGGATATTATAGCAGGATGTGTATGACACTATAGTTGTTTTGGAAAAAAATCTGTATAATCTCTGATCTTCCTTAGGGAATACATTTATATATATATATACTTTTTGCGATTCAAGCACAAAAATCATTAACTTTTTTTATACTGTTTATTTTAACTCTTCAGCAATAATGTGTATATATAAAATCCCATGATTTTGAGTACGCGTCTGCAACAAAATAGCCACAATTTATCGTTAATCAAAGGACCTTTTGTGAGCAAACGATTATTTTCAAAACGTAAATTACACTCTTCTGGTTGTATTATAGTAAACCAGCGTGGCTACACACAACCTAAGAAGGAGAAAAAAAGAGAATAATTAATATAAGAAAAACTCCCACAGCGCGCCACAGGTACAACACAAAAGTTCCTTCTTCCTTTGACTTCAAAAGGTAACTCCACCCTACACTCGCGCGTACACTCGCTATGCGGTTAGCCATTTTCGCACTTCACGCGAGACGCGCTTGCATATAAAGCGAGCTGTGAGCTCGGAGAAAAGGTGCGTTTCCTCTCTCTCTCTCTCTCGTTCATACTCACTCGCAGCGCGGAGGAAGCGAAAAAAACCGAGTTCCTCCGCAAAAGTGCAGACGTAGGTATATATATATACCCACACGCGTGCACACAGGAAGGATTCGTTCCGATTCCCGACGTATATAGCGAGCGCACGCGACTGTGAAACTCGATATCGCGCTGTTCTGGTTGTTAGGCCGAGTTTCTCGCTCGCGCGCGAGGATGTATTAATCAGAGATGAAATACGGCGCGAATAATGAATTTATCGACGTTCGCGCGAGCTCGCATCGAATAAATTATTATACCTGAGGATTAAAGGGAGAGCCTCGATCGCGCCTTTCTTTTCTTCCGCGCGTGTAAAAATATATATAAGTGCGTTTACCCGAATAATGTTCAATCAGTCGGATTATTTATCAATTCGATACTCTTTCTTGAGAGAAAGAGAGAGAAGTCGAGATTAATACGGAGATTTCGGGGGGGATTTCGGTCGCATATATACAGGATTCGCAATGGTCGCGAAGTTTTCGAGTGCACATTGCGGGACATTCGGACGTTGCATAAAATAAGAAAGTTTCGGGCGGCTGTGCAAGCGCAGGATATGTGTTGCGCAACACCGGGTGCGCGCGTATGCTCGGGCTTTTATATATATGTACGTATAGTCGAATTTTTTGAACATTGTTCATTATTAATAATAATCAATAATGATTGATTTTTTTTTCTGAAACAGGGCATTATGTAAGTAATTGAACGTAAATTGCGTATTATTACAGGGACATTCTGCTCGCACTTATATCTCATGGACAGTTTTCTTAGGTATCGTTATACTTCAAAGTAACGACAATAATGAAAAATGTGGTTTTTTATTTATTGGCCGATATATTGAAAACGCCTGGGAGAATATTTTAATACGTTTAATAAACATTATTTGACGTGAGTATATGGTGCCTAATAAAAAGAAATAATGTTTTGGGGTTTACGAAAATTGTTTCGTAAAAGAATTTATTAATAATAATTTGTGGTAAATGCATTATGCATTATTAAAAGGCAGCAATTAAGTGTATGTGACTTATTTAAAAACAATATTTGTAACAAAAAGCTTTTATCGTCCAACACGAAGTTGCGGTTACGAACTTTTAAGTATTACACGAATCATGATGCGGATTGGGAGCAACAATACGTACATTTAGGTTGGGGTAAAGTATAGGGTCGTAAAGCCATTTGAAGCGTGGCAAGACGAAACAAGAAAGTCCTGCAGGAAGTATATATTTTCTGAAATTCAAGCCGTGTTTTAAGCTGAAGTTGAAGACAAGTTTCGCGCAATAAAAATACCAAAAATATATAAGACCTTTCATGAAATTGCACAATATGTCATTTTTCATCTCCTTATTTCTTTTTCGGACAATTTTGGGCCAACTATTTAGGTTAAAATTTATTCATTTTTTCATCATATCTGATATAGATGATTATTGTTTCACGTTCATATATTTGATCAAATTATTGCGGTTTTATAACGTCACTAATCGTTTATTACATTAAAAGTTAATTTTTATACCAGAAAAAAACAGCATAAAATTCATTTTGATATCTCACAATACTTTCGTTTTTGGAACGTGCATTTTATCATTAGCACAGAGCTCAAGGCAATCTTGCGGATGGTTCTGAAAAATCGAAAGGCGAACCGAAAATTACCCTGCACTCGTGATAAAAATTAAGTCGATCCATAATACAAATCCACCAAAACCGAAGTCATTTTTTCCGCAAATTCGAGGCATTTTTTACGACATTTTTGAATACCTCGAACATTTCATGATATCTTCAATAATTTCGTATTAAAGGAGGTAATAAACCTATATTATCTTTGAAAAAAATAATGGTATTTTCAAAGTCTGATATCTTAAAATAACCGGTCGAAAAAATAATAATAATAAAACAGTTCCAGCAATCTCTCTTCAAAACACTTAACCGCCATCCGAAATATATATCGTCTTCTCTGACCAGCAGAAACCCCAACACGAGCAAACACCGCAGCAATCAAGCTTCACCGTAACCGCTGCTTTCCCCGAAACCCACCGAAATCACATCCGCGACGCTTCACTTACGCCCGCAAATATATATATATACATATACAGGCTATTCCCGACCCGTAAAACATAACCCATAAAACCAGGTACTGTACAACCCAAAGGCTCATACATATACTTCCGCAATAAAACGTTGGCGGGAGACGAGCCCTCGACACGCTGTCCCGAAAAGGAAAATCGCAACGCACGCCTTCGATTTCGGAAGTTCGCTGTCTCTCTTTTCTTCTCTGTTTCCCCTCTCACTCACTCCTCTCGTCTCGCATGCGCGGCATGCAAATCCGCGTGCGCATACTTACATACACAGCTTGCTCGCTGTATATATATATGTATATATATTGCAGCGGATGCTCGTGGGCGGACCGGGCGGACGCTTAGGCTTTTGCCCACACCGTGTCACGCACTTACGTATACACACTCACCTATACACACACACACACAGACACACATATCTATATGTATGTATATATAAGCAAAGCTCGTTCTCCTCGAGTCAACGCGTGTACATGGTTAATCCGGTAATTAGAGGCCGCACTATATGGCTAGCACGTATATATACGCGCACACGCGTGTGCGAATATTGGTGAATGACTTTGGTTTGCGCAACGTGAAAGTGTATATATATATAAGTGCGCTCGCGCGTGTTCTCGTTGTACTTGCTGCAGACCCTGCGCAGTATATATATATATATATATATATATATATATATATACATATACACGTGTGGCCTCCTTCCGCGAGCGCGCAATTACGAGCGATCGATTTTATACACCGGCGATATTAAATTATGAATTATTCAGTTACATACAAAACGGTAGGCGCGTCGTGCGATTCTGCTGCGAGCGCAGCATATAGCGTGTTTATCTTTTTTTTTTACTCCCTCTTCGTCGTATATATACTTTTCGCTGCTGGTGTATTGCTTTGCGAGTAGTGTATAATACATGATACGTGCACGTTTATATATATATGTACGATCCCGGTGAAATGGATGAATATTAACACTTTCCTCTTATCGCGCGGTCACATCGATATTATTATAACCGCGAGAAAGAGTCGCTCGTTTTTCGCCTTTATTTATCGGCACATATTACATAAATTAAATTAATAATTACGTTGGTAATTTTTACGTGAAAAGAGCACATATATTTTATATATACATATATATTCGAAGTCGCGTGAAAATTCGGCTGCTGCGAAATTTATGTTGCTTAATAACACTGTCAAGTTGCCAGCAAGCGAGCCGCGCGCTCACGCACGCTTGATGTGGAGTAATTGATGAAAAAATATTGTCCGCATACATATACCGGGTATACAAAAACATCTTATTCAATATTTAATTATGATAATCTTCATTTTTTATGGGAAAAGCTGCGATTTTGCACTGTGTGTGCACGCCCGCCGGTATATATAATAAAGCGGCGAATTTTATTGAGTGGAATTAAAATATTTCAGGTATATAAATAATCCAATGAGGTTTCTTCGAGTCGCCTGAAAGATTGCATTGATAAACGTTGCGTACCGGCCTATGAGAAATTTTATGTCATTGGTGCATATATACTTTATACGACGCACTATATACGCGTATTCGACTTCATTGCCATGTAAAGTTTAATTAGCGCTTCATAGGTATACGGACGGGGTCTTCAAGTGTTCCATACACACGGGCTTATTCTTTCGAATGCGCGCGCGCACGCGCACGGCAATGAAAAATTTTATTTGAGCGTTACTCTTTTCCAAAGCGAATCCCTTACTAATTGAATTTATGTTATAATCCGTAAATAATAATCCGTATAGCCGGAAGCATATCGCCCAACTCGTCATAACAGGCTTAGAGATCTTCTACTTCAGTCGCGGTTACTAATTAGCCACAGGAGGAGAGCTGCTGCTTTTAAAGCGAATAACTAGTCTTTTTCATAATACTACATACGTGTATATACATGTGATGTCAATGCCCGTCGCGGTTACATCCGAGCTTTTTCACATCACACACACACACATTAAGACCGTGCTATACAGACATTGTAATTTCCAATGAACAAATACAATTGAAAGCTATTTATAACACCTCTCGGTCTTACTTCCTCGTGTACCTCTATTATCCACTCGTTCGCTTCAATCCACACCTCGGGCGCACGTTGCAGTTATACTGTACAGCAGCGAAAACCAACACACCACTCAGCGGCGCGCTCGATCTAATTAACGAAAATCATACACACCATATACACGCCACTTTCGCGCTTTTTTCCGCGATGACGTAACCGGGGGTACCGCGCGTACTGTGGTGTTATATATACGTGCGTGCAGTATATACGCTGAAAATTAGAGATCGCGCAAAGCGGTGCTTGCGCAACGCGTATATATAAGTAAGTTAAGTGCTGCACTGCGCCGTCACGCGCGCGCGCGTCCCTCAAATTGGATCAACGATGCGGAGCGTGTATAGTGCGCGAGATATATATAAGCGCGTGAAATGACACCTGGCAATTACCAGGACGGTGATTTAGAGTGATTTTCTTCTCGCCGGAGATTATTGTCTCTCTTTCTCTGTATAGAAAGGGTCGCGAGTTGAACGGGTGCGATTGCCTGCTAAAATTCCCCAACTGATTGATTTATATTGGTCTGATGCGACGCATTGTTGCCGACGTGCGCATACTCTTATTGCTAATTGTTATCGAATGAGGGAGCGGAGGTCTTTGGTATTTCGTGCGTCGTTTCGTTCGAATGATTAAGTATTAGCGAAGGAAAAATCAGGCTAAATATGAAGGTTATTGCTGCTTTCTATTTTATTTATTGTATAGTTAGTAGGATAGAAAACTGTATAGAAAATCGTTATCGCAGTTATTATATATTGTAAAATATTTATAAGCGCGAGTCGATTGGAAATCGCTCGTAACTAAATAAATTTCATCTGCAAAATCGCGCATATCCACACTAATTTTAATTACTATTCAATACCTCATTATTATATACTACCAGAAATTTCACGATGACCTCCATTGAAAAATTTCTCCGTACTCGCGCGCGCTTATATTGAAAATACTCGTAAATCCATAAAATATCATTTAAACCTCACTCGCTGCGCGTATTTATGCATAATAAATTTTTACCCTACACTACAATTTGCAAAGAAAAGTTGTTCGAAAGCGAGCCATCTCAATGTGCTGGGACACCTTTGCCTTCGTAAAACTCATCGTTAGAATATTACATTCCCGCAGAAGCGTATATGTACATTATAGGTAGCGCGCCACTCGCCAGTTCATCGTAAAACTGGCGAAACCTCGAAATCGAAATTTTCCTTTCTTCGCGAAATCGTGCGAGTACCATCCCGGATTCGAAAAGCCCGCACTCACGCACGTATATATATATATATATATACATGTTTCTGTTATTTCCCGTTAACCGACTCGAGCCGTCGATGACAGCGTAATTAAAGACGATTTCCAATTGGCGTGGCGCCGTAACAACGTCATTATTGCTCGGTTGGCGCGTCTCGCGGGCTACTTTATCGCCTTGTTAGAGAGACGCTCGCTTCCTCTCCACGAAATTCTCTGCAACAAGCTGGCGCAGAAAGAAAGAGAGTGGATACAATGTCCCGGCTTAACGACCCTCTAAACGTTTATTACGCGTGGACGGGTGTGAGTGTATATTTATTTTTTTTTTGTCTTTTTCAACAAAGCAATTTTCTTTCCGAGTATTTTTTTCGGTAATTGCAGCTAAAAAGGTGAAACACGTCCCGGATGAGCGAGAGTCGCGGGTTGGTAATTATTCTTGTATACCGCGAGAGGATTTCACTTTTGAATGGATTGTGTACGCGATTCAATGTAAATGCTCGTGCATTTCAAGATATTTCATAAAGTAAAATAACTATATGCTTGTTGTTTCGTTCTTTTTCCGAGTGACCGATATAAATATATTAGGAGACAGCAGTAAAATATAGCGGAAATAATGTTGAATCGAGGGTTTTCGCGACAATTTACGCTTCTATTTAAAATGGAAAACGATACTAAATTACATTAAATTGACGCAAGCAATGTTACTATTAATCATAAAAAAAAGGAATCGCTAATAAAGAGGGAAAGACCTGGTAGTTTATTTTACGATTACGATCATGTAAATTGGAACTCTTAATACGGGTTCAAACGGCGGTAAAAATAATATTTGCCGCGATGGATTTGCTTTTATTGCTATACTACTATACGCGCAGGTGCATTCGAAAGCACCGTTAATATGCAAAAGCAAGTGGTCAATTTAAAAATAATAAAACTTTATATACTATTCGAGATCGCAAAAGAATATGCAAGAATAATACTTTTAACGTTACATTCGCGCGGGGACGTCATTGATTCCGAATCTAACTGTAAATATCGTTATATTCAGAGATTAAAATGTTTCTTTGGAAAACAAATTAGATATGTATATTTGCATTGAGAGATCGCATTTCACATCTCGAATACTGATACCGATACGATATAGCATAAAGAGCCAAAGATAAAAGATCCGATCTACTAGTATATAGATTTATAACCTCTTTTCTTGTATAATGTATATAATACGTCGCGAATATAGAGGACAAAAAGAAAAGGGTAAAATTTTACAAATTCCTCGTCTTATATATATATATATATATATATTAATCGAAAGTAAAACGTTATCGTTCGATTTCGCTTTATAAAACATTCGTAAATCAGTGCCGCTTAACGCGCCCGTACACCGAGCAACTGCACACACTCACACACACATATAATACAAAACGATCGCGTGGCTCGTTGGCTTTTATAAGTACGATCGCAGCCGCATATCACAGAGCGGTGCGCGCATCTGCATTCAATTCATTCCGCGATGCGTTCACGCTCGCCATTGTAATACACCCGTATAAAGCGCTCGCGTTCTCGTACAAAAACAACAATCCACTCCATCAGCCTCGCGACGCGGCGGTCGGGAATCAGGTCGCATAATGTACCAATAGATCCTTTATACGACTATATCACAATCTCCGCGCTCTCCATACTCATTATATACTCCTGCGCGTGCAGAAGAAATCTCAGAGCAACTATCAGCAGCTGCAGACACTCTGGCGCACGCGTATACGCAGCAAATCGCTCGTATATATATATAGGTACATATATGCTATGCGTGGGCCAGTAGGAAAGTGCTCCCTCTCGCTCGCCCACTGCGTCTTTAAATCTCAATTTCCTGGCACGGCCGATCATCATCCTCATCATCCTTTTGTCTGCATTATTGCGCGCGTGCGAAAGCTCGCGGACCTGTCGCGTTAAATTCCATCGAATCTCTTTGTCTCCCTCTCTCTCTCACTCTCTCTCTCTCTCATCTACTGTTCGTCTCTTCACAGCCTGCGAATGCGACGTATATATACGTACGAAGAGAGGAAGCTTTTAAGTCGCGAAAATACCCGGCGCGGAATTTTAATGGAACGTGTCGTCGCTGTCTCGAGCGTTTTGTAGTTGGATTGTCCTCCTCGCGCGCGCTCGCTCGCTACGATTCTGCGAGGTTCTCTCGGTTTATGGTTTTGCAAAAGAAAGGACGAGGCGCGCAATATAATTCCGATAAGGAATGCTAAAAGCGAGTTTAGATTATACGGAGCTTCGTGCACAGAATGGACATTTATATATATGTACAAATGCGAGGTTTCGGTGACGAGCATGGCGGCGGTGTATCGGTCGATCGAAAGAAAGAACCTTTTACTCGTATATATATACGTCCGTGCTCGCGCGAGAAAAAGTATATTTACGGGTAGCAGCAGCAGCAGCGTTTTCACCATCGCTTGTGCATTTTCTCGCGTGTTAAACACGCGCGTAAACCACAGCCGCACTTAAAGTGAATCGGACGCGCGTAACAGCAGGTATTACGAGAAAAATTGTTAAAATACCCTTCGGTAGCCGCGAGGCTGTGATCGGTTCGCTCTCTAAGTAGCCTCTTATATAGAATGAGCCTCGAGCCTGCGATCGTATAATACACGGGATTAAAGGTATCTAGTAACGAGTTCTTTATATACTATATACGAGAATCGCGCGAGTTTCGTCAGACAAGGCACACCAGCGCTCGGTTCACAGGGACATTCGAATATATCCGATTGCAAGATGCCGCGATGAGATCAGATACAATTAATGTATAGCTGCGCTCGTTGTAAGTCACGCGTATAATATACGCGCGGGAGGCGAGCTATGCGACTAATGGGTTCATCGATTCACTGCGTAATGACATCATATACAGCGGCCGCTCGTCGTTTATCATCCATCGCGTCAGGCCGATTATCAATTGTTCTCTCCGCGAAGTGGCTAATGCGCATTTGTAAGTCTATACATATATACTTACATGCTAGCGTGCTTGTTATTGATGTCAAGTTTTCAACTACCGCTGATGCAGAGACGTACGTTAGATTGAGCAACGCGTTTAACGGGAGAACAAAACCACGAGTAGTTATAGTAGTAGTGTGGTATATACTTATATTAGTATTATAGCTGAGTAGTAGCTGATATCTCGCGTTTGTTGTTGATTTAATAAGGCTCGTTCGGTGAGTTATACTTTCTTCCGCGAGATAAGGAGGGTAATCGAGCGACTTGAATCGTGTAGTACAAGCGGTGGATTTTAACGGAAAATCATTTTCTACTACTCCTTCTCCCCTCGTGGCATATCGCCACCGTTTCTGCATAAAGCTGGAAAGTGCAGTTTCCTCGACGAATTTTTGCAAGTCTACTGCTCGCGCGTATACACGCATTTAACCATGTTAACAAGTATACACCGACGCGTATGTATATATATATGTGTTTTCACTTCCGTTAGCATATAATTTCCCCTCAAAACGCTCTATCTTATCTCGATGTAATTGCAAAGGCGCATATAGTAGTACGACGTATAGCTGCTGTTAATTTTTTTTTTTCTGGCGTTTCTAAAATTAATTGAAATCTATCGGGGGCTTCGTTTTTTCTATATATACATACTATATACAACTATACTCGAGCGCACAACGCGCGCCCACAGGTGAAAACATAGGCGCTTGACACAACTCCTCGCGAAAATATCGACGGCCATAAAATAACTTTCACTTTATCGCGATTTGTCGCTCCTGCGTACCACGCAGCAGCGGAGAACATTTCCGAAATATCACGAGCGACACTTCTTTCCTGTATTTTGCACCTGCGTAGGTTGTTTATACACACACAGGCACACACACACCAAAATTAAAACAACCGCGCGTTGTATTGCTCACACGTCGATAATTATCGAAGCGATTGAGACCTCGCGCGACGCAAAAGCAAATGTCGTCACGCTCGCGCCCCCACGCGATATTTCTTTTTTCCCCATATCTGCGACGTGAAAGCTCCGCAGGCGCGCAAGGCATAAATCGAAGGCGCGCGCGTTACGCGTAGTTCTTCTTTTGCACGCGGGCTGCACAAGTGCGCGCAGGATATGTATATATATATAGACGTGTGTATGTTTGTGTCGCTTGAATGGCGAATGTGAGCGTGGGCGGTGGCTGTACAAGAGAGTGTGCAAAGTGGGACAAAAATCGGCCAAGGAAGTGGGTTGCGAGGTGTGTACAACAAGCAAGTTGTGCACGCGGCGGTTCATTCATAGAACGCGAGGCTGAGACGGGATTTCAGACTTCTTGCTCTTGTTTTCACGGCTATTCGACGTTTAATTGAATGGATTGTTGTACTTGAGATGTATAAGAACAAGAAAAATATGGTGTTGAGACCTATGGAAATGTAGTATGCTGCTGTAATGAATATATATATATATATATATATATATGTGGAAGGGCTGACGTTTAATGTTTCTTTTAGATCCGTTTTAGTTATTTGAATATATACGTTTCAAATCGTATCGATGGTTTAGAATAGATACGTTACTCGTATACAACGCAAAAACATACTTTTGCTAGGCACTATATTGCTGTACTGAGCCTTACAGAAAACCACTTTTAACAATTTTCTGTGGTAGTTTAATAACAGACCTTAGCAAACTACATTCTATACTCTGCGTTAAAATTACAACGTATGTCTGCTCGTGCAAATCCAATTTCAAAATAGATTTGAAAAAAGATCATTCTTTATGTAATTGAACGTCATTACCTGTTTTCCTCGCTGCATAAAATCTGTTATTTGTTCAATAATTTTCAAATAAGTAAAAATCTTTTTCTATTATATTTTATAGTATCCAAACGATGTAAAAATATCATATACGCTCGCGTTCGTAAAGATGCACAGCCGACGTCTATTCCGTGTGGCTAAACTTTTTGCCTTGTAAATCAAAATTTATTCTCCATTTTATGATAACTTGCGGCAACAAATCGAAGACACGCTAAAATATTTATAACATTCTAAAGCACATGTTAACATTGGACTCGACAAGCATATAAAAGACCCAATGTAACTTCAATGTTCCAGCAAACTTCAACGTTTCTCTATATATTAATTGCTACAACAGCGAGTTTTACGGTCGCGCATATATATAACTCCCATATATATACCGCTTTTACAACAGAAATACTTGTACTTTTATCTCGTATTTCCCGTATAAACACGCGAACACGCCAAATCTACCGATCGCTCGGCGTATATATACGAAATTTACGCGCGACATTACGAGTCAATTAACCTCGCGCGCAACTGCCCCCGCGCATGCACGCACTTTTCCAAGAACCAGTCGTCGAAGTATATATATATACACACACACAAAACGTAGTCTTGATAACAAAATCGACCTCGCAAAAATCGAAAAGGGTCTCGTATACTTGCGTATATATACGTTGCGAGTCTCAAGAATCCAAGCGATTTTTCAGCGTCGCTTTGCATGAGAGCTTCGTGCCCGCCTCTGCGATCGTGAGAATCCGATAAGAATTCAGCGCGGAGTTCACGCGCGCATGAACCTTTTTTTTCGTTGTCTTTTTCAGACGCGTGCGCGCACGTTGAGAAGGTCCGATACGCGCTTTATACAAACGTTTTTTCTTTTCACGTTTACATCGCGAGTATAGTATGTATAGTGCCGAGAGGGATGTAACGGCACTCTTACTCGGGTGTAATGTAACATCCCGCGGGCAAAAATATATATATATATATATGTACGCGTTCACGCTGACTATATATACGCGAGGGATAATTATTATCAAGGTACGATTTTTGCGTCTGGCTTGCGCGTGCGATTTGAAGTTCATGCCCCGTCTCTCTCTCTCTCTCTCTCTCTCTCTCTCTCTCTCTCTCTCTCTCTCTCTCTCCCTCTCTCTCGCCACACGTTCAATTAATTTTGATTTTTCATAAAACAGCGAGTGCGCGCATGCTAATGAATTTATCTTTATTTCGTTTCATGAACGTGCGCGTGCGCGTATGCGTTCACTTGCTTATAATCTTGATGTGCCATCGCGCGACAATAAATTTCGCTGCTCAACATGAAACCCCCGCAGCTAATTAATCTTGTTTGCCAGAGAGTCTATGTGCACGTCTATGTGTATATACGCGTGAATAGTAGTATACACTGCGCAGTGTGTCGGTGTATACAAGCGCGAATAGAAATCGGAAAATTTAATAATATGATATTTTCTCCTAATCAGTGTGTGTGTGTATGTGTGTCTGTATAGAAGAAGAAGAAGAAGTTGATAAAAGTGGCTGCGAGGAGATAGTTTCGCGCGTGTTAAATAAACTACAAGATCTAGGCGGTGAGTGTAATCGATAAGTCGAAAAAGAGGATTTTTTTCAAGTTGCAGTTATAATCAGCTCGTGTTATTGAATTCAAAAGTGAGAATATATAAATAAATTATTATAGAGAAATAATGAATGATGTTTTTGTCGGGCGGGGAGAAAAGCGCGTGATTGATTTTGCAACGAGCTGCGCTCATGTATACACAAAAAGCATTAATTTCGTTCTAGAAAGTAATATAGCTTTACATTATTAGCAACTATAACAAATAATTTATTCATGAAAATATAATTTACTGGCGTAAACCGCAGCGCGTACGTGTATATATAAGACTTTTAATGCATTTAAATCATACTGTGTGAAAATATTCAATCGGTAAGATCACAACGTAAATCGACACGTGTGCGGAATAATCTTTCATAGAATGTATAGGGCTCTGCATATTTTTCAACAATTTTCCGCTCGTAATTGAAAGGTCGATGGAACACCGATTTCGCAAGATTAAACGTTTCCTTTTGACTCTGGAATTTATTGGCCGTGAAATTATTAATCTATAAACAAACACCTTCTTTATTTTTATATATAGAAATAGATTAAGAATTTCTACATTAACATAATTGTTGAGTTACGTGTACAGAACCGCATGAAAAATAAAATTATATGAAATGAACCTGTTACTTGAAACCTTATACTACAATATATCACGCTGCAGAGTATATGTGGACAACAGTGATATCCTACACTACTGATTTTCAACGCAATTATATACATATACAAACGTGAGAAAATAGTACAAGTTTTGATTTTATAAATAAACATACAATTATTTAAATTTCAAGTATAAGAAAATTTATTAAATAATCTGTCACTTTATCAAAATTAAAAGCAAACCTATATCAAAGCATTTCAAATCACTAATTCGCATAAAAACATTTTATCTTCATCTATACTTCCTCATCTAAGAGAAATCAGAACGAGAAACACCGCACCAACAGATTAAAATCATATAACGGTCAAAGTTCATCATAATCATTCTGCAACTCTGCGAGCTCATCTTGCTCGCATCTACTGCCCCCCCCCCCCCGCGTGGAATCTCGTTCTCACGGATGATATAGCTCTCCGCGTATAGGGCGAGATAAGCGTAGCAGTGCAACACATACGCGTGCAAGTCCAGCTCATATAGGATGCATTACACGCGCACACACGCGCGAGTTGCACTCTCAATGGGGCCTTGTACTCTACGCTTGCAGCTCTCGGCTGCAGCGAAATGACACTTTACACAGACGCAACGCCCACGCTTGCTCCCACGTACACTTGTATGTATATATACGTATACTACTAGTGTACCTCCTTCTTTTTCTCCTGTGTAGCGATTGCATTCCCCTCCATCGCACTGTGCATATATATATATATATACCGTTGTCTTCGTCACTTCTTTTTTTTCCGCAAATCCGTGACGGTAGTGGTGGGTATTCGAGAGAGCATCGCAGGAGTCTTGGCGTCTTTTATCGCTGCTGCTCATTGTGAAGGGGAATTTTTTCGCAGCTTCGCAAATTTGCGGCGGGCATCTGTTTCCTGCGGAGGTCGTTCAGTGGGGACCCCATTCTGCTGTGTATATATGAGTCTTATTGCGCACACCAACGCGTGTGCTTCTTCTTCAACTTTATTTCTGATATACTTCGCGACTTCGTCATCGCGCGACCTCTCCCTTATATTCTTCCGTTTTCTTGTTTTGCTTCGGCAATTTTTTCCGTGATATATATACACACACACACACAAACCAACGGTCTTTTTCCCCCCACAGTTCCTATTTCACTTACCTTTACTCTCTTGTTTCTTCTCACATTATATTTCTTGTCGTCTGTCCCGTTCTTTAAATTACAATTTTTTCCCCTTTCTATAGCGCCCCATTATCTCCTCGAAAAACGCGAGCTCATAAACTTTTCTTCAATTTAGTTTTTGTTGGTTCATCAGTTTCTCGGATTTTATTTTTCACGTTCGAGCGCAATCGTCTTCTGTCGGTTGCGTTTTCTAACTGTTTCTTTTTTTTGCGCGCGAATTAGTGCTTACTTAGAGAAAGTCGGATGACATCGTTGTAAACTTGTCACGTAGCGAAATGAAAATTTTCTCATTCTTTATGAACAATTGCTCACGCTTGGAAATTGCCAACGCTGACAAAACATACATTAGAAATTACGATGACTACATCAAATTATCGTGAAAGTTGATAATCAATCTTTGTTAACAATGATTGCAGTGTGAAAACATTGTATTCCGACAAATTGAATAAAGTTGTTAAAAAAAAAAACAATTTAGGTGGCCTATTATTTTCCTATTAATTATTTGATTTTTACGTAACACTATATAAAATAAAATAGTAAAGTACTTTATATTTCCATTTAATCCTCGTTTACGTTTCCACCTGTGATTTCTAACAACAGGATAAACGAAAACCCCATCATATCAAAAATCCTATTCGTATTCAAATCAACTGGAATCTGCCCTCTCACGCTTATGCCTCTAAAATTTGCACGTCCCACTTGCTCCGTTCTCTATACTCACGCATACACGCACACCCTATTGACTTGGTGCTCTCTCTCTCTCCATCTTTCTCTCTCTCTCTCTCGCCAGACTCTTACATGCTCATAACCCACGAAAGCCGCTGGTACCCACACCACTCCTCTCACTGGCACTTCTCGCCTTCTCTCTCCTTCGCCGGACACTGCGTGCGGCAGCGGATGAATGAACGTATGGGCGAGTGGCCAACGCGCGAGCACGGCTCTCTCCTCCATTCAAGGCGGCCGATACACTTCGATCGCATATATATATATACATACGCATAGGGCCGGATGCGACGATGACCGCGCGAGCCGCCTATATACGTATATATGTGGTTGCGCAAGTATATATATATTATATGAGTTTCCGTACGCGCACACGCACACTCTTATGATGCGGAGAGACAGAGAAGGAATTCGTCGTGGGCAGTGACGCAGCGGAGATGCGGGAATTTATTGTTATTGGTAGCAGGGGTACGTATCGAGAGAGAGAGAGGGTCGGTTGTACGAATTAAGGTCGGAGACGGCTATCAAGTGGCCTGCGATCGTTTCGCGAGATGACTTCGGAGTTGCGTGTGTAATATACGCATACGCGAGAGGTTGAGATATCGATCGTATCGGTTGAGAGCATACGTGAGTGTGTGTGTGTGTGTGTGTGTGTGTGTGTATGATCGATTGACCGATGATTCAATTATCGTATATGGGGACACGACGCTACGAATTATTTATATTATAACCATTAAGGGTTTATAATTTTGCTTATAATCAAAAAGTTATACAATGTATGTGTATATGTTCGACGATATGATTAAAAATTTCACGCAAGAGATACGAATATATATAAGTGTAATGTGAATTTATGAAAGCGATAAATTATAACGTATATATATAGTATATACATACGCTAGAAAACATAGAAAGGTGCTTTTATTTTCACGCAGTTACGCCATCAATTAAAGCCGAGAACTAATTGTGCTAATCTGTTCTAATATCGCGAGTTATTTGTCGCTGAATAATTATAACATATGACTCTTGGCATTCCCTATATACGTATCCATGATAGGCCGTATTATGGCAATCTGCGCAATAAATCGGCCCGAGAGCATGCGGCGACAAAAACGCGCGATCGCTTTATTCCATTAATATTATAGCGACGCCTTTTTACAATCGTTTCTTTTTTGTTTGCGTCCGGTGCATTAGACCTGACACTTTATCTTTCACTTGCTATCGCTTGTCATAATAGTAAAAATATTAAAAAAAAAAAAATAATCCCGATCTCGCGCTCGACGTCGAGCTGCAAAAAGCGGAATTTTCCCCTTTCGAAACTACCGAACAACTATATATAAACGTATATGTACGTAGGTATAATATATATCCGAGCACGATTAATCAGTGTTGACCCGCGAGACAAAATGCAACGATCCGCAGCGACGGGCAAGGCCGGCTGCTCGTCGTTACATACGCACAAAAATTGGTGTTATATATCTATAAGAAAAAGCGAGAAAGAGAGAGAGAGAGAGAGAGAGAGAGAGAAAGAGAGGCACATGATAGCGTCTCGGAAAATATACGGCGCCGCGCGATAAAATCCTTCGATAAGCTAGCTGCTCTCTCTCTCTTTCTCTCCACTATTACCAAGGAGCGGATATTGTTGCCGCACGCTTCGCTCCGATCGTAAAGAGCGTCGACGCATTATCTGAGCTCGCGCTCTCTTCTCTCTCCCCCTTTCGGGTTTTATGACGAAAGCACTGTATACTGGCGTAAAGCTCCGAATGAATTTACGGCGGCGCAAAAGGTCATGGTTGTTGTGTGTGGCAGCGGAGGAGCCTAGTGACTGTTCGTGATGCTCGCTTGCTCATATGTATATGTATATATATACTTATACTTCTTTGGAGGACTGATCCTTATGCAATGAACTCTTGCGCGTAATCCTTTGAAAGTTGCACTCTCGCGCGTCCTCGAGCGCATCGGGGTATAAGATATATATATGTTGGTATATGTATGCTCGAGTTATCTAAGAAAGGGTATAGCGCATCGCGTTTAAATTTGTACTGATGTAAAGACTATTTCGTATGCGTTTAATACGAATGGATGAATATTTGTATTTACGTGCAAAGTGTATATAAGCTGCGGTAATCGCTGCGAAGGAAATTTTCATGGGGATTGTTTCTTCCGTGTGTGTGTATATATCGAAGGCGTATATAAAGTTTTCGAAAAGGAAATAAAATTTTTAATACTTCAGGGGTTTTACGCTTACGCGTGCAAAGAAATATGATCGATTTTTGTGAAATTAGTAGCCGATTACTCGAATGCATACGTAGAAGCGAAACGCTCACGTGGCTAAAAAAAACGAAATTCTAAATTACATAAAATATGGAAATGTGCTTTGATGCAACATTATGAACTGTACTTATACGATTTGCATAATTCGATACGTGTTTTGCATACGTACATTGTATGTTATATAAACCTTTTAATTAGCTTTTATACTCATTAATTTTTTGTCATTATTATAAAATAATCAACAAACAGCCTATCACAATATATCTTTGAATTTTTACATCGCTGTAGAGTGGTTTTCATAACTTATGCATTACTTCTTCTAATGGTATAGAAAAGCCTACAACAACTTCACTTTCTAAAAAATAGTATATAACTTTTCATATAGTCTTTTGATCAATCTTCTTTTCATCTTTTTACAATGTTATGCTCCATTAGCTCATAGTTCCTAATGATTTTATAATCATTCAGAAAGTTATTATAACGTACTGTAGCTCAACCGTATAACGGCATGTATTTACATACATAAAAGAAAAATAATTGCCTTTTAAAAAGCAGTAACAGCTCAATGCAAGTATACGTCCATTATTATATATAGTTCTGCTTTTAATTTATAAAATTTCCAAATCTAATTTCGCAGCGACATATTGAGCACAGCAACCTATACCGATTGCATCGAGACCTACGGAGCCTGTTCAATCTCCATTAGAGAACGGATTGTTGAATAAACAGCGCACTTAAAGCTGCTCGATTCCTCACTGACAATGCAATATACCTCTCTTTCTACCCACTATATGTTCACGGGCATTCGCACACGCACACGCGACACCGCATCCTTAAAAGTAGGTTGCACTGCAACCACATACGAAGGCCACGACGTAAACATGTATCCTCGATGCAAATATATACATATATATAATACAAGTATATATGCGCGTTTCCTCTCGCCCATATACATATATATATATATATATATATATATATATATTATATGTACGTGCGCGAGAATAAACGCAGAGTATGAGACTAAACGAACACAGACTTTGCACTCACCGTTTATGTACACTTCCGCGTTGACGAGCGTCTCCTCGTCGTCCGTGTCCGGGCCGAGCGACACCGGTGTGTAGACCATCGAGTCTCTGGACTTCATTTTTGCAACGACGTTACACGCACATAGAAACTCTGTACAAGCAATCACTGATGAAACTGTCTCGACATCTGCGCGAATAGTTCTCCCTATTATACGTGTGTGTACCTGAAAAAAAAGCATGATCAATTTTATTTGGTTATATTTACGCGACATATATCTCGTTATTTGAAAAGACCACGCTACGCGCATATAATATGCACTTGCGCTAAGTAGCCTTGGCGCGACTTTCTTTTTCTGTTATATGCGACGATCGCTCGAAAGCACACATATGTGCACGCGGTATGTAACGTTATACTTTTGAGGCTGTCGCGGCTCGATCGCGCGCGACGCTTTTATGCAATTTTAATTAAATGGTAAATCAAGCTGGTCAAGCGTGCGAATGTAATTCACGGGAGTCCACGCGTGAGAGTGAGAGAGAGAGAGAGAGAATGAGCGCTCAAGCAGCTTGTGCAAACTGGCGCACGATTAATAAAGACCAGATGCGAAACGGAAAAAGAAACAAATGTATACCGAGCGCGATATCGCGATTTTAAAATCACAATGCGTATATGTATACATACACGTTGACACGTTGAACTACGGTGCTTTTGGTTTTTCTTTTTCTCTTTGACGCAGATTGTTTTCATCGTAAATCGCCATAATTAATCAGTTGCGAAAATGAATGTTAAATCAATTTTTTCCCCTCTGTGGGATCGTGCACACGCGCCGCGTAATCAATTTTGCTTTAATAACGAGCGCGATGTAGTTTGCGTAACCCGAAAGTAATTAAAACGTTATACTCTCTTTCGTTTATTTAATCTGGTTCGCGCGCGGCGATCGCACGGTTCAGATTAAGCTTTATAAAGTCTAATGCGTCTAATAAGGAAGCTCTTTAGCGATCATCGTCTTGGTATTCGAATTATTCATGTTGCTCCAGGCCGATGATTAATTTTATTTTTACAGAAGACATCTTGAACTAGTATATAAGATTTTAAACTAAACTGCGAAAATAGGTTAAAGAAAAGCGTAATTACATTTATACCAAACGAAATTATAATGAAGAAAAAAATAATAAGTCTGGTTTACCGGTTTGAAGTGTATATTTAATATTTTTAATAATATTATAGAACTTTGAAAAAAAAACATTTGAAACTGTACATCTTACAATTTAAATTAAAAACGAAAAGTAGAGTCTTCCTTTTGTTAAAGTAGGATGGGCATTATTTCTAATAAGTAAATTAAAAGATCTTTCAAACGAATACAATTTCTACATTTTCTAAAAAGAATTTTTTTCCAATTTTATAGCATTAGTATACTTTTTGAAAAGGAAATCCTCCTTTTCTTTCAATTAAGTTTTAGCTTTTAGTGTAACGTTATTTCAACTTTTCCTAAATCTTTTCGATTAGCTTAACTATAACTTTTTCAATGTAACAAGTGCTAATTCTTAAACTGCACTTCAAACATTTTATCCTACCCTTTAAATTTTTAACGCAAACATCGCACAGATCAAATTCACTTGTCGCGATCGCCAAATAATAAACTTAGCCCATTTCGTGCCTCTGGAATTCCAACCACCTTATCCACCCACCTAGGAATAACTCGCATGCAAAAATCGTCTGGACGCGCTAACGCTCGCACCTAAAAAGGGATAAGACGCGCGAGCCCTTGCAAATCCTCCTGCACATAGAGATACTTCCACTCACACATAGAATACACCGACACACGTATATACCCGCGGCAGGGAAGAAGAGCTGCTCATCCCGCTAGTCGACACAGACGCGTGACTCAGAGCCTGACGCGCCAAATATAGCGATCCACTCGTACGCCCTATAACGTATATAAGCGTGCGTGCACGCATGCAGGAAGAAGAAGAAGAAGAAGAACATGCGTGCTTGCCGATTTTCATCTCCGATATATAACGTCGGTACTGCAGTATCGACCGAGACCGAGACTCTAAAACCTTTACCTTCAGAGTATAGAACATGTATAGAGTAACCGGGAGATCGTTATTTCACGCGCTTTGATCTCGCGGCGCTAGCACACGGACCGAGTATGTATATGTATGTATATGTATATATATATAGATACACTTTCACTTCACGCGCGCGGGGTTCGAAAGTTTGCGCGCTCGGGATGCCGCGGCGTAGGCGCGTCTGATGTTGTCGGAGAGGAGACGAGAGGAGAGCCAAGAGGTTGATTTATATTGCGTGGCTGTGCATGCGTTGCACTTTTTTCAGAGCTGGATTTTTCGACTGACGCGCGCAGGCGTGTGTAAAGTGTTGGTTTTATGTGACGCGGGTTGATTTGGGGTAAAAAAAAGAAGGTTTTGTCATTCCTCAAGGTTCTGATATGTTAAAGAGAAATTATTCATTAATTGTTATGAATAAGGAAATTGAATTCTTTAAATTGTTACGTTTATTTTATTTAATATTAGCTAAAACAATTCCAGAGTTTATTATGTATGATTTTCAGTCAAATATTTTAATATAAGAATACTAGAAAATCTCATATAATCTAATTGTATTTTATA
>JAWWEQ010023928.1:0-27265 GCA_035583055.1 Torymus tubicola | reverse complement strand
TATAAATTGAAAATTAATCTACATATTTGCGCGTATGATTTATGGCTATTGCACTCGTAAATGCGCTTAGTACATACTATATATGTATATAAGTATATACATATATATGTATTGTATATGCACGTCCTACATTATTTATGAAAATTTCAAGTTTTTTTCCAATGTTTACGATAGATCGCCAACAAGGATTTTGCAATAAACAGAGAGTATATATAGCGCGTGGACAATCGTAATCTTAATAAACATAAATTCTGGATTAACCCACATAAATGTTAATAACTATATTGTCATGTTGCGTCGATTTCCCGCTAATGTATATATATACATATCCGCGAACAAACGAGAGAGAGAGAGAGAAAGCAATCGTATAATTCTAATTTCCCGCGGTCGCTACCGTAAAATCCCATCCATATTAGAATTTTCTCCGCCAATTTATGAAACTATATCAACTGCGAGAACACACAAAATAAGCTGGAAACTAATTTACGTATAAACAGAGAGAGAGAGAGAGAGAGCTGCCTCTCAAAAGTAGCTAATAACGAAAGGATTAACCCGACGATCAAACATTCAGCGTATAATTAAACTTCGCTTTCGCATCTCTCCTTCTCCCTCTCTCTCTCTCTCTCTCTCTCTTTTCAGCCGAAAAAAACGACATTCATAAAACGCAAAAGAGCCGCCACCACCACCACCACCACCATCGTATAGCATTTTGCTTTTGTTACTATAGCAAACATTTTCGGCGCAAATAATTAAACGTCAACTTTACCTCGGCAAAAGCAATTCCCACGGAGCCCATGCATAATTACATACTTTCGCGAACTCTTCGCGGCCGGCCATCCGGTCCTGTAAAATTGATAGGGCAAAACCTCCCTTAATTAAGCGGCAGGCAGCGGCAGCGGCCGTTTTCCGCTTTCTCTATATATACCCATCTCGCTCGTCTCCCTCGTTCCCTTTCTCTCTCTCTCTCTCTCTCTCTCTCTCTCTCTCTTCTCCGTCATTCAGAAAGGAGGGCGAAACGCAGAGCCACTGCAGCAGTAGCAACGGCTTGAGAGCCCCGGCGAAGATATAAAAGCGCGCAAGGAGGCAGCAGCAGTAGCGACGACGACGCTTTATATCTACGAGGCTCGTAGCTTCTTTCTCTCCTGCGTTTCCGTCTCTCTAGAGAAAGATAAACACGAGGAAACAAGCCGCTCGGCTATGGAATTTACTGGAAATCTCGTTGGTTCGGGCACGCTAGCTCTCTCTCTCTCTCTCTCTCTTTTTTTTTTAACGAGTCCGGCGTGTGTCCCCACGAAAGATTTATGCGCGGACAGATGCTGCGCGAGTGGCTAACGCATGCGAGTGCCCTGGTCGTGCTCTTGCGTATTAAATATTTAATAATGCACCGAGAGAAGACGCGCGTTCTTTTGTGTGCTACGTTGTTGCTGTTATATATATATGTGTGTGTGTGTGTGTATATGTGAGAGGAGCGCACACGCGTGGGAGCCGTTGAACAGAGTTATTCTTAATGTAAGAGGTAATGACTGTTTAGGCGTCCATCTTTCATTGGGTAATCGTCATGTCGCTGAATTATTTACAGAGCTGGAGTCTAGTGTTTACTGTGGAATGAAGATACCGCTGTTGTGCTTTTCTCGTACTGCTGCCGTTCTAGATAGGGAGTCTTCGCTACAAAAGTTTGGAATGTTTTGACTTTTGTTTACGATTTTTATTTGTTATTATTCAAGTATTTGGGAATATTTCAAAAGCTGTACTTATATTCTTATCAAAATTAAGAACGTAATTTAATCGAGTAAAAAGAAACGTATAAGTTTATATAAAATTAAAAAAAAATATTAGTTTCTTAAAAAGTTCGTAAAAGTGTAAAACATTGCAGAACTACTTTTTAAAATACTTTGTAGGAAAGTAAATTGTTGATAAGATTAATAAAGAAAATTGTTATTTAATTTATTTATTAGTTGTAACAGCTGTTAATTCTCTTTACATGAAACGTGTTACTATGAAGACATAAAACGTTTAAGTAGATAAGTTCTCTATCCTGCAAGACTGGCTTACCCATACTTGTCTTTATCTACTTAACCGCAGACTTGGATCGTGCACTTGTATGGCCATAACTTTTTTAAATGCATGTGTGCGTGTTACTCCTTTTAGTGCGAATAATGCTGCATAAGTTTTGAAACATCTGAAATGTCTTATTTGATGATTTTTGCAAACTTTTTAAAATATAAACAATATTGATCAGTCAAGAGACTCTACTTTCATCATTTTATTCATGTTCTTCTTATTAATTAACCTTTATTGCACATTCTTCAAAATAAATATCAATGAAACACATTTTATCTAATTAGTAGCACTTCTTCATTATTGATGAATCGCGAATATATGTCGGCAATAAGGGCTAGTGGCTAGGCTTAAGAGGATTAAATTAATTGCTTTATAACTGCATACACAGATTCAATCAATATACTTGAAAAAATGAGAGAATTTGGTACTGATACATACTAATGGTGTTTTTAAAGCCATATTTTCGTTGTACAATTATTGCAACAAGTGGATGAAAAAAAAGTTAGATAAAAACAAAATATATATAAGTGTAAAAACCTTTTACAAAAGTAACAGTCAGCTGACTACACAAAGGATCTAGTCGATTTGGTTAGTGTGGTCAACGTTTGTAGCGTTATTGAAATGCCTGACAATTCCAGACTTGCTCTGGGTACATTTGAACTTTGTACGCATATTTGCTTCTGTGCAGTTACATATGGTTATGTTTCAAAGGTAGGTAAAATAAATCATGGCTTTATGATGTAACATTCAACCCTCTTATTGTCAGTAAACTAAAATTCTAACTAAAAAGAATATTAAATAACACAGAAATGTGAATAGCAATTGAATTCAAAATTTAATCACATTACAAAATGCAGAATGTAAGAGTTACTCTATCTCATATAAAACAGCATATTTGAAAGACGTTTGAAAAAGTTTTGATTGATTGGAATTTCGAAAAACTTATGTAACAAAACGACACTAACCTTCCCAATGCATAGTAAAATGTCTTATCTAATCTTTCGAAAACTTTTCATCGATTAATTTTTTAAGCAATGTGTTTAAGAAATGTCAATCCTTATTCAAACTTTGTAACAATTAAGCAAAACTTTGGAGAAGTCAAAAAAATTTTGGAAAAGTTTTTCAAAGAAATTTGGAGTTTGACAAACACCAATCCTTAGACTCGCATCTTACGTAATATCCCAAAACACGACTTTTCTATCTAAATCTTATCATATGCTTGCTATCCATAATCAAATGTAATTTATAAAAAACTAGATAAAATTTTGAAAGGTTTTTCAGCAAGTTTGGCATTATCTCATTGCATAAATTTTCTCAAACCTAATTAATGCAGGAATATGGGTTATTCAATAGAAAAATATTAAGAAAACAGTTAAATCCAACGTCCATTCAAACTTGAATTACCTTACTTTCGAGTATGTAATATAAAGACTTTTAAAATGTATATAATTTAATGAAAATCGAATAATAATGATGAATGACTCGTATTAATTAATGTAAAATCTTCGTTTTCATTATAAGTATTTTATAATTCTACGTTTTGAATAATTGTACGCGTTTATTATAAAATATTAAATAGGTATAGTGAATAAATCATAAAATATAATAAAAGAATAAATAATATAAGATAATAAAAGAAGTAGGCTATGTACGAGAGGTAGAAGAACTTTTCATTTATAATTCTACTTTCTTTCTGTAGCTCTATTGTCTGGCTTTGTCTTACTCGTGACTTTAATGTGAGACGCTCTTGTTACTAAAGCTCGAGGGTAATTTTTACTAATAGCTGATTGAGAAACTCGAAGAGGCTTTCCTTAATTGGTCAAACTGTACGTCGCAAAGGGCCCATCCTCTTGACATCGGTACGCTTGATTGAAGACCCAACAGAAGTCAGTGAGCGATCGGCCATCGCGTCATCGTGACCATTAAGGGTCTGCGGTGTACTAGAGAACAATCGTGACGCTCTGTAGTCAGCAGTTCACTACCAAACAGTCGACAACTGGAGGACCATTAATCAACTGAAGTTTGATTTTAATTTTAGTTTTCTTGTAATTATTTATAATTGACATACTTTTGAGTAACAGCACTGTAAACATAAACAAGTAGAAAAATAAAATTCTTTTTTTTACCTTCCGTCTAAACTCCCCGAAGTGGACTTAACGGATTTTTAAAGAATTATAAATTTTTTCCGATTAATAGAGGTAATTAGAGGTAGTCTTAGATACCTTGTTTTTTAACTTGATAATATATTTAACGTTTCTTCAATGTAGAAGTTAGCTAAAAATGAAATAATTTTGTTTATTTTTTTATAAAATACGTTGTATTTAAATATGGTATAAATTTGACGATACTAAAAATATAAATTCAGCACGTAGATGCTCCAGGTTACATAAAAGTTACACACTTTTAGTACTTTAATTTTCGTGGTTGCGGAAATCCGTAACACGTTTAGCTGCAAAGTTATGACAAAAAGTTACCGTGAGAGTAGTAAGGGTTAACCGCAACAGGGTTAAATATACTATGTACACATAAACTTTTTTGAAAAATCGTAAAAACAACATTGGAATTCCATAACTTCATAAGAGTTTTATATATACATTTAACTGATCGTTATTAACTGCTTCTTTATCTGTAAATTTAATTGGATATTTTAATCTTATATCGCATAAATATTTTTAAAACCATTCCAATATATTTGTTGCACTAATGCAAACAAATGTGTTTTCATAGTTACGATAGTAAAATGTCAATAAATATCGATGTGATTACATTTAATATAATTTTAGAAATCAAAAAGATCATATAAACCATTGTTTTTAATCATAAGATTAATTTTCCATTGTTACTTCGTCTCTCATTAAAATGTCTGATTAATATTTACAGTGAAATCCATCGCTAAATAACGTTGTGCATTTATCAATTATAATCAATGGTACTTTTATTCAATAAATTCCAATAATGTCATTTTCTGTCACTTATGATGGGAATTCATTGTATTATTATGAAAATTTAAAATGACTTAATTACTCTAAAAATTGTGATTAAATCTTTTGGTTTTAATTTAAGCAATAATATTAGTTTAAATTTTTACGTCGTCTTTTCATTGTATATCTTTAGTATAGGATTTATATAATACTATTCAATCTCCTATTTTTAAACTCTATCTACTGTCTTTTATTAATTACACTCTATTTATTATAAAATTTTTAAAATGGCAATGCTTTGTATGAATTAATAATATAATATTTATCCGATTACCTAACCTTAGTCTATAATTTAAAAAAATTATATCTTTTATTTATTTATTATAATGAAATAAGAAATAATAGAAAGCAAATATAATTAACAAAAGTTAAACGTGATGGAACACTACCGAAATTATAAGAATGTTTTTAAGTACATATATACTTAACAAGTTGAATATTTGTATACTTAACAAAAATTGCTTTCGTAATGACTGTATAAGAGTTGAGATGTTAAGGTTAGTTCTAAAACTTCGAGATGTCCTTACGTCGAACAATCTTTTAAGTTTTTAAATAAGACATATAATTGGCGAACTGAATAAAAAAGAAATTGATTTTTGAAAATTTTTTAAATAGAAGATTACCTTAAAACAATTAAAGCTTCATCTGTTTACTTTCTGTTAATTTTTTAATTTTCTTAAATATCGATGGACGTCAGTTTTTCTTAGATATTTCAAAAAACTACTCTATGATTGAATACTCTAGATCTAAATCGGCAACTACTTAGAAAAAGCTTCCAATTTTCTGTTCAAACAATGAAATTCTAAAGTTTAAGCTAGATCCATGATTTGTATCGAGGTAAGAAACTTTCTCTATAAGTAAAGTTAATATTACAATGATATTTAAAAATTACTACAGCATTGCTTCTATTGCTGCTGTCTTCTTACTGATATAATAGAACTTTTCCTGTGTATCACGTATCTTTGCAACTATAAAAACCACAACAATTGAACTAAATCAAGGAATACCCGAAAACATATCCTTCCAGTCTAAAAAGAACCACCCAAAAAGACGCCTACGCAAGCTTACTCTCTCCTTCCTTTCTCTCTCTCTCTCTCTCTCTCTCTCTCTTACTTCTCTACATAAACACACAGACACACAGCGCACAGAGTCCAGTCGCCTCATTACCCCCGCGCGTACTCCGAAAACTTCCCTCCCTCACCCCTTCCTCTCCTCTCTCGCATACGCTCTAACCTCAAAATCAATCGCAATAATCGTCGGCATCTCCCGGCGCTCTCTCTCTCTCTTTCCGCCAGTAAACACTTCATCTCTCGCGTCCCCCGACAAGAAAAGACGGTGGTACGTGCGTATGTGTGTATATATATTACATCTGTGTGTGCGCGTTTCTCTCCCTCTCTATCTCCCCTATATACTCTACGACGCAAAAGCAGCAGCAGCAGCCTCCGGGTCAGTAGTGCGACTCAGCCGTCGGCGCGCCATACCTCCCCCTCTCTCTCTCACTCACACACATATACATACATATACACGCGTATAGATAGATACGTAGGCTCTCTCTCTCTCTCTCTTCCTGCGTAGCTACTGCTACTGCTGCTGCTACCGAGCGAGTGAGAGAGGGAGGCTCGGCCACAGCCTCCGTATAGCACAAAGAGGAAGAAACGGAGCTCTCTCGCGCGCGCACGGGGGGATAGAGCGAGTGAGACGGAAACACACATAGTGGGGTCGTACGAGCGCGCGCGCAGGGGTAGCAGCAGCAGCAGCAGCAGTGGCAACAGCGGAAGGAGGGGCGGCGGCGCGTGCGCGGGCTTCGACTCTGCTACCACCGCCGCCGCCGCCGTCGCCGCCGCCACCACCACCACCACCGTCGCAAGTCGCGGAGCGCCACTCCCGAGCGCGGATTTGCGCGGGTGCGACCGTCTCTCTGCGCGAGCGAGTGATGTCCAGGCCCTGCGAGGAGCAACGACTATCACGACGACGACGACGTGCAGCAGCAGCAGCAGCAGCGGCAGTAGTAGTCAGCTAACTATACGAGATCAAGTGAGAGAGAGAGTGCGTGAGAGAGGGAGCGAGGACTGAGAGAGAGTGAGTGTATAGTGAGCGAGAGAAACGGCGGCCGGCGAGATGGACAGCGTCCGCGCGGGGGAGCTGTGTGGCCAGCTGTGGCTGCGGGCTGTTGAGGCCGGGCCCACGAATACTACGACGATGACGACGATGATGATGAAGAAGACGACGTTGACGACGATGATGATGATGAAGAGAGCAGCAGTCGTGGCCGTGGTGAGAGCAGCCTCGTCGTAGGAGAGTGTGCGTGCGCGCTCGCTCGCGGAGGCTGCGATTCGGCTACACACGTCGCGAGCTCTCCTTTTGCCCGCCCGCGCCCGCTCTCCCTCTCACTCTCTCGCTCTAGCTCTTCATCCATATCCAGCGTCAGCTGGGAGCGCCAGTAGCAGCAGCAGCAGCGTGTGTCCTCCTATCATCCCCCCATGTGTGACGAATTTACCTCTCATCGCTGTTCCTAGTGTAGGGGGGGAGGAGGAGGAAGTGGTGGTGGCTGGTGGTAGTAGTGCTGGTGGTGCTGTGTGCCTCTTAACTGTGTGTCACTGTCCCCGCCCGGCAAAGACACGCGTTGTGCTTAGAACAGCTTCTTCAGGAGGAGCAGCAGCAGCAGCAGCAGCCGTACGCTGCGGTGTGCGGGACGAAGAAAAATAGAAGAAGAAGAAGAAGAAGAAGAAGAAAGAGGATCATAGCAGCAGCCGGCGGCGTAGTGTGAGAGTGCGGGGATAATACAGTGCCGGCGAGAGGAGGAAGAGAAGAACCCACATATACATATACACACACATACACACACACGCGTGTAGTTGAGCGCCCCAAGGACGTGTATATACGTATATAGGGGGGAAGAAAGAGAGAGAGAGAAAAGGAGAGTGTATATGTGTGAGTGTGTGTAGGGGGACGAAAGAGAAAAAAAAAAGAACCCACGCCCAGACTCCAGCGGTGCGAGATATATTAGACGCACACGCGTGCGTGCATATATTCACGTGTCGTGCGCAGATATATATATATACACATATATACATATATACGAGCGCTTGGTAATACATATATATATATAAACGTGTAGTAGTGCGCGAACGGGGTGAACGAACGGGTGGTTTTCTTCTCTCTCTCTCAGTCAAGTAAGAGAGAGAGAGAAAAAGGAGTACATCTCGCGATTGTGTGAGCGATCAGTCGTGCGCGCGCGGGGGTGGGGTGAGACACAGAGGGAGAGAGTAGGAGCAGCAGCAGCAGCAGCAGCGCGAAGGTCGCGCGCAGAGAGAGAGAGAGAGAGAGAAAGAGAGACTGCGGCAGCAGCAGCTCCGCGCGGCCTAGAAGGATGAGGACGAGGACGACGTCGACGACGAGGGAAGCCGGCGGTGCTGGTGGTGCTGGAGTCACCGCTACGGCAACGACCGCCGCCACAGCTGCCGCCACGACGATGAGATCAGCCAGGCCGGTGTCCTGGAGCTTCGCCCTACTCGCGGCTACCGCCGTCCTTATACCCGCCACGCATCGAGCGCCCTTCGCATATGCCGCGTAAGTGTATTAATATGGTTGTTATTGTTGTTGTTATTGTTTGTAGTAGTGGTAATGATATGCAGGGTGACTAAATGACGTCACCTTCTTTAAGAGTAAGTGAGACAAAAAATCGCCACCTGGTCACGCTGGTGATATGGATGAATGCTGTGAGGTATATAGGCATGTAGTGGGATTGGGATAGGTGTGGAGGCTGTACGGTTGGAAAGTTATATACGAATTGCTAAGCTGGTATAGTGGTTGTTGTTCGTGTTGAGGGATAATTAAAAAAGAGGAATTTTTGTTGTGCGAATGTTGAGATATACGAGTTGAATTATTATGCAAATTTACTATGATTGAGCAGTAATATTGTCAGAGTGGTGTATATTTCAATTGGATATTTTATTCGAATTTGATCTGTTTGCGAATGAGCTGTGAATGGTAATATATATTCTGTTTATTTGAATGTTTTCCAAACGTGAGTCTTCTCTGTAACATCAACAAAACGTTTTGCCATTTATTTTGTACAATCGTGTTGCAAGGAACCAATTACAATGTATTTACTTTGCAGCACATCGTTTGCCTTTTTTTTTGTTCGCGATTATATATTATTCTTCTATTTCTATTGATATGGATGAAGAAATAATTAATGTCGTATTTATTTTTAGCTCCTAGTTCACGTGCACTGTTCTGAATATGAAAATTATTTATAATAAAAATGATAGTTTACACGTAAATGTGACTTGTTACCACTGAAAAACGTTTTGTCAATGCTGTAAAGAAGGACAAGGCTCTATAAATTTAATTTTAGACTCAGCCACCATGTTCAATTACTTTCAAACAAATATTTTGAAACTCGTTTGTTTACATACAAATGTCACTCGATCGATAAAGCACTCTGTTATTTGGAAAATAGTTATGCAGTCTAAAAACTTTCTATTTATAGGTTAAAAAAATTATTTATAGATTAGCATATTTCTTTTTCTCTTTCTTTATACTTTTTTCATATACATAAAATTCTTTATTATAGTGAGACTATAATATTTTATAACTGTTAACAATTCTTGCTTTATTTAATAGAAGATTTACAATTTCTCGTATAAATAACTTTACCTTGTATTTAAAAATAGAAAAGTATCACTACAGCAAGTTGTAATTTATTATTTATCGATCATTGTCTCTATATTATGAATATGCAAGTTGTTTAATTAATTCAATACTTACTGTAAAAAATTAAAACTAATCTTATCAGATTAGTTTAATGATGTCTACTTCGAAAGACCTTTTAACAACTCTTAAGAATAACTTGAAAGCAAGAGATTATTAAAATAAACTTTGAAGAGATCAAGTAGACTTTTAAAATACTCAAACCATTTGCTTTAATTATTAACTGTCTATGAAAATTCTGTTACCTCCAACCCGTCGTGGATTATAAAATGACACATTATATTACAGTGTTAATCTGAGAATACTAAGCGTGTATTTAGTCTCCGGGCACACACTTAAGCGTCAGTATAATATTGAGTTATGAGGGTCATGCGACCAGTCATTAAAAATACAAATCAACGACTTACATTGCGTGCTGCTGCGGCAATATAGCATAATATTTCATCGCGCGAAACTTTATCTTATCGCCAAATGGGTTACATGAATGCCATTTCTTTTTTTTTATTCCTCTAAACTCCCGTTCAAAAGAATTCCTCCCTTCTTCACGTTTTCTTCTCCCCCCCTCGCGGTAATTATGACTTAAGTAACTCACCGAAAACGAAATTTAACGTTTAAAAGATTATCCGGCTCGCGCGCGATAGGAGGCTTACTTCCATTCGGCCGAACAATTAATTGCTCGCCTGATAGAATTCACGGGCGTACAAAGAGCTTAGATTACCTTTCGCGAGAAATAAATCTTTCCCAGTCTATATATATAGGTAGCAAAAAAAAATAAAGAGAGAGAATCCTCTCTACGTAAAAGTTTTCCCAGGAGCACATGTACGTGAGAGAGGCATTTTCGGTCCATCAGATGGCGACGGCGAGTTGTTGTCGTCGACTAACGAAGCGTGACTGTAAAAGAGCTATATATATATATATATATATATATATATATATATATATATCAAAAAATGCCTTTTTTGTAGTTGCACGTGCGTACACGGGGTTTTATATATAGATGATAGCAAGAGAGAGAGAGAGAGTAGCGCGCCTCTTCTATATTTTATATACAAAGAGCGCCGGTTTGTGTACCCACCAATGACAATGCGGTATTATATTTATAACCCACATAAACAGGGTTAGTAAACATTCCATTAGAAAAATGACACGCGCGCCGGATTGTAATGGGATATATACATATGCACGAGAGAAAGAGAGAGCTGCGCACTTGAAAGTCGTTATTCTTAATGCAGATTAAAACTTTTTAGGACGGAGGGGAGAGAAACAAAAGCGCGTTTTTAATGTTTACCTCGGTGAAATTTTTCGCAATTAATTATGCATCCTCGACGTCGCGAAACTACTTTTAAGTTTTAATAACGATTCTTCAGCTTTCTTGCTTTTTAAACTTTTCTAAACTATGAACTGAAAAATTTGTTTCAACATTTTTACTATCTTTCGTTATATATATATATATATATATATCTTTAGTATCGTACTCTTAATAAACAAAACAAAAAAAAATTGATATTATACCATACCATTTTCACATCTTCTTCGAGCGCAAACATATACCATCACCCGTACACCGCAAATTTAATCTCTCTCCAACCACCCTATAAGTAAACACGTTATATTTTGAAACAAGCAAACGCGAATTAAACCTCAGTCGTTGAGCATCATGATGCACACAAGGCGCATCATTACCCATTCGCTCCTAAAAAGGCAATATTTAGCCTTATATACATACAAGCCACTCACACGCGATCCTCATCATCTCTCTCCTCGCCTCCCCCACCCTACCTTTTCTCCGCGTGCGTAAGCCGCACTGTCGGAATTTGACGTCATACGCGCGCACGCAGCATCCGTAGACCCTTATGCTTTTTGGGGTTAAAAGCGTCCTCTAAAATTAGAACTTTCTACATATACGCGCGCATATACATATATATATAGGGGTGTATATGTATGTTTTCGGAAGAACCACCGGTGCTATTAATTTAATCCCGTAGGAATTAATCTCGCATGAATGACGAAGGGTGGTGGTGGTGGTTGGGTATAGGCGCGAGAAGTAGGTCAATCGCGAGGCAGCAGTGTTAACGATCGACTAAAGCCAATCTCGTGATTAGGCGATGCGCGCCGGAGGTGATTATGAAGAATGTGCTGCCTGCCTGTACCTACCCGGCCGTATGCGGTGAGCGAAATTCTCTCGGATTATAAGCTACCTTTGTGAGAGGATGCTGTACACCCGTGAGATGTCTATATATATATATATGTATATTTGCGACAAAATGCATTACAATGTTTCGTATAAGGTTGGGGATAAAAAGGATGGTGGTATGAACCATTATACTAGTGATTAACGGCGCATTGCGGTTTTTAAACATTCTGTATAGTGAAAATTTTCAATAGCGTTACATACCATTCAACCTGAAACATAAACTCTTTGCTTTCTTACAATCGCGTTTAAAACGTATATACAACTTGAGATTACATCATTAAGGATTGAATGAATGCATGCGCTACTCGCGGCCGGTTGCATTCACTAGCTGTAATCTTCGTATGTCTCTCTCTCTCCCTTCGCGTCAGCCTATTGAAACGATTTCTACAGAGAGCCAACGAGGCTGCAAAGTCCTTGCCCTTCTCACCTTGCTCACCTCTTTCTTTCTCTCTCTCTCTCTCTCTCTCTCTCTCACTCTTTGCTTCGCACTCACGAGTGTATAGAAGCGCGGGCACGCCTCGGAATTAAGGTCGAATTTTGATTCTTTACCACTCGCGTTCTGTGCGTGCGACTGTGAGCTTATATACACACACACACATGTATATAATACACTCTTGCGTGTATACGTGAGAGAGAGAGAGAGAGAGAGAGATTTCGCGCTTGTGATTGTGTCACATGTGCAAGACACGCGAACTACGTTCTCGCGCCCCTTTTTGCTCTTTATCTTTGGAATATTTTAATACGTTTTGGAAAGTTCCGTTGTATTCCAGCACACTTGACTGCCTCTATATATATACGTTGTACTTGGCGCTCGTTTTAACAATGTTATAATTAAAAATGCTCGACGAAATAACGTATGGATAATAGAGTTTTAAATTGCGTTTTTTTTTCCTCGACTTCGCTCTGCCATCCAACGCTTAATTGAATGTCGGTAGTTTCGGGTTAATTACGCGGAGTTTTAATTTTAAAGAGTGCGACGTGAGCGTCATTCATTGGCCAAAAAGTTGGATATGTATATCCTTTGCTCTTCTTTTATCCGTGTATGTGTGTTCATATTATGTACACGAAAGAAGATTATATAAGCATAAAGATAGTAATTTAGTAAAAAAAAATATACATACTCGCGTTTATTCAGATGGAATTATAAATGATTAATGTACAAAACAAACGCGAGCGTTATCAAATATTATCTATATATTTAATTAGCGAGCGTGCGATATACTCTTGATTACCATTTTAATTAATTTAATTAACACTTTATAATAATATCTGTCTTTTCAAAATTAAAAGTCCAGCGCATAAAGTTTAATGATGAAAAAAAAAACATTACGAATTGCGGAAATTAAATTGATGTGAGTGATAAGCCAATTTCGAAAAATTTTTAATTAAATACATATACCGATAAACGTAAACATTCGCGAGGTTTATCGTTGACATCTGATACTGCTCTGTGCTCGATGAAGCTTTAATATCAAATTAAGTTAAAACTTTTCTTAACGGAATAATTGATCAAAGTATCACGGTCATCTAGCGACTTTAATTTAATATGTAGTTAGTGTATTGTAACGTTAGTCTATTGTGAAATATTTATTGAAATAAATTTATTCTGACCATATACGTTCAATGAGCCGATATAAGCTTATTTAAAACGTAAGATATTCATTGCCTCGAACCCTTTGCTCTAATAGTAAACCTGTTAAAAAATAATTTTCCAACCAAAAGTAGTGGAATACTCTCTTCAATAAGATAATCATTCCTAATGTCTGACACCGACACACAATTATATGCATTAAAAAAGAAAACACATAAATTCGGATTACCCAATCATCATTAAGGGCAGATTCAGTAATTAACGAGCTTATAATCACTCGGGACTACGCACAAAAAGCTCCATCCGTCGTCACTACACGACGCGCTCGCGTTGGGGCACAATCCGAAAAACTAATCAATCTTCCGATCGGCTTGACGGGTGAGCTAGCACCTCTTTCTCTCTCTTTTCTCCCGTCTCCTCCGTAAAATCATAAATTCAAACCACCTCCTCTCCCTGTCACCGAATGAAAGCCCAGGGAATAAAAGACAAGGCAAAAACGTGGCGATGGAGGCGAAGAAGTTGACTGTCAAGTCCGTGCGAAATCTCATCGACTTTTCGCGCTGGCCCAAAAGTGTCTACGTATACATGTATGTGTATACATACGTACGTATATGTGTATACCCATGTACGTACTATACACATACACATATATATACGGGCAACCTTTGCGCTCACTCCTACGAGCGTGGAAAAGGCATTCGAATGAAAGAAACTGCGCGTTGCTCGGCCTTTGACGGACATCGACCTACTTTCGCGCAGACTCACGCGCTTGCAGAGTGAGTGAGAGAGAGAGAGGGAGAGACAGGCTATATATACACGCGACGACGTCGCTTTTCCACCCCGCGAAAAGCGTCTTTTCTGCCCTCCATCCATTTTTATCCCTGGCGTACAGTAGCGACGACGCGTCTAAGCGCTCTCTCTCTCCCTCTCTCTCTCACTCACTTTTGCACGCTAGCTTGGTAGCTAGTTTCCCCTCCGGCTGACTTTTCGTAGGCGTGTGCTAGAGACTCTCTCTCTCTCTCTCTCTCTCTCTGAAGAAACTTTCGCTCCGCGTGTAATCTCGTGCGCGGCAGGTCCGACCGGACCCGGACTTTTTTCACTGCACGAACGATGTACGAGAGAGAGAGAGAGAGAGAGAGAGAAAGAGAGGGAGAGTGGAGGAGAAGGGTAAGAGTAGAAGGAAGAGTTGTGGATTGAACTGCGTGAATTTAGATTGGCGTTTAGTGATTGAAAAGTAGGCGGGTCCGGTAGATGCGAGTTGAGATTGAACGCGAAAAGTAAATGTTACTACTTTGCGAGTTGGCGAATAATGTCGATCGGAAATTCTCTTTGCGAAATGATGATGTGAGGGATGTGGAGTCGAGAGTAAGTCTTTTTTTTTTTATTTTTTATTTTGGTTGAGTAGTATTGTTAATTTAAACGAGGTTTATAAAGATATAACGGAACGTTCAATGTCATGTACGATAATTTTTATTAAATGAAAGGTTGCTATTTCTACACTGGAGATCCTAAAAGAAATCAATGCTGAAGAGATTGTTTTTTTGTGTGTAAAAGTACATAAACAGACTTTAGTAGTATTGAATAAAAGAAGCTAATTATTATGATTTTATCGTATATAAAATAAATAAACACCCGTCGTCGTGCAGTGTGGCATCGATTGAATATCGGCTTCTCGTATACATGTTTATATATTATATATCGATCGTCTTATTCGAGAAAGACAAGGTAACTTTCAAATATAGAAACAATATCGGAATAATTTCAGTCCGGTTTTAAATATAATCCAAACATGGCTTATTTCTTTTTACGGAACATGTTTTTAGCTCAATGCCTCTACATACTTCGATCAATATTTATCTCATAACCAGACGCGAATGCACAAAGTCGCGCGCGTTATACGAAAATTGCTCTCTATTAACCCTCGAGTTTTCTCTTTTTATTAAAAAAGTTGTCATAGAAAGTACACATACACAACCCCGAAACTTCTAACACATAGTCCGACCCAATTTTTCGACAAAACTGAAATTTTTTCCAAAAAAAAATACGTTATACAACTTTCCACGTCTAATACATTAGTTTATCCCCTTATCACACTAACCTTTCAAAACAAAAATATAGAGAAACCACGTATATATATATACCCTCTCATTAACCTTCTACGAAACTTTCATGAACACATTTATACTTTCGCGTCACTCCCCTTCAATCTCTTAAATTTTCCTTTTATGGATGTACAAAACTTTTTCTATACACATTTTTACACGCACGCATGCACGCGCGTGCGCGCTCTCCCGTCGAATGATCTCTTCGCTTCGTTATCGCGCGTTAATGCTATTTCGAAACTTCCGCATTTCGTGGCGGCGAGAGAGATAGAGGGTAGCGCACATATACACACACAGAGCGGGTGTGACACTGCTATGCCCAAACTTATCGGATCGATGTACCGTGAGAGAGAGAGAGAGAGAGTAAAATATATATATATAGGCTTTTTCCGAAAATAGCGCAATGAGGCCGTGCGCACGGCGCATCGCATCTGTCGAATTTATGAAGCAATTAACATTTACGATTTGTACGAGCGCCTGAGTTTTTCGAAATATGAATATATTTTTTTTTTTCGTGGTGAGGTGAGGATGGTGAAAGAGAGGCAGTATAGAGAGTATGTGTGTTAGCATATTGGCTGGTGTCGGGGTAGTTCGGCGTGAGTTAATTGTTTTGCGGCGAGCGTTTGAGGGCTGAGAGGTTTAACGCGAGAGTATGCATACATATGTATGTATGTATACGTGGTAGTACGTGTGTAGAGCCGCGCGCGAACGAGGTTAAATCGAAAGATATTGAATTTTGATAATTTATTTTTACACGATGGCTGTTCAAAGTGGTCGTTGCATTTTTAAAGGGATAGAGTATATACGAAAGCGAGCTGCGGTCACGCTAGATTTGTTTAATTCATAATTTAGGATTGAAATAATGTTTGCAACGAGTTATCGCAGACGCGGGTAATTGAAGCAACTTCTCGTCTATTTTTAATTCTGTCTGTATTGTATTTGTGTGTGAAAGCATGTTTCCAAAGTGATGATAAATTATTATTTCAGTTGTTGACGAAAAATTTATAGATTTTGGTTTGCTTCACTGACGTCCACTACACATTCAACCTTTTAAGTATACGTTTTTTCTTTCTACAACACTTTATTTACTTTCCCAAATCTCTGGTCTAGTCTATAGTAAATAACGCAAACAATTTACACACAAATACCCGAAATCCAGCAACCCCAGCACACCCGTGTTATCGAAAAAATTGTATTTCACTTCTCTCTCCCGACTACGCCAGCGTTTTCCGACAAACCTACAGAAACTTACACCAACAAACAAACCTCCCTCGTCTCCTTTCAGAATCGTGCAAACCTTCCCACTCTCCTTCTCCTCTCTGCGAAACGTACGAAAGAATCTTTCCTCGCTATAGGTATATATGTGTACATACGCGCTCACGCGCTCTAATTAAATGCAAAGCACAATGGCGGCGCCCGTAATCCCGCATTAATTTTAACTGCCTCGTAACACTCTATCAACAAACATAGCGAGCGCTCGCGCTCTCTCTCTCTCGTTGCTTTCGAAACTTACGCGTTTGCGTTTGCTCTCTCATGCTAGTTGCGAGGCCTATACACGAACCCGAAATTCCGTTAATTTTCCTCCATCAAGACTACGTTCGCACTCGCTTGCTGCTGCTGCTGCACTTCACTCTCGTATTAATTTCGCTCGACTCGCCTCATTCTCTCGGTTCGTACATATAGCGAAGACGCGAGCTTTTTCTCTCACTCTCTCTCTCTCTCTTACTCTTGGCTGTGCTCTGTGTCATTCACCCTCTTCCTACTCCTCTCCGTCCCCTTCTACTGCCGCACGCTTTCCGCCTTCTTTCGCGCGCCAAGGGAGAGCCCGCGAGGGAGATTCGCTCGCGGACTAATTTTACTTTCCGAATGTATTATGAAATTTCTTCGGGGGATTCGCTGAAAGTAATTTGACGGCGGAATGAAATATTCGAGGCGGACACTATGAGCGCGAGAGACTTCGGTATTTAATTTCGCTGACTTGTGTATATATACTCTTTTCGTATATTATATTGGGTTGGGTTCAGACTACTGCTCCTGCTGCTGGATGTCAATTTTATCGGTGTTGCTGCGGATATAGGATGAGGTTAAGTTACTGACATTCGGTTGACGGGTTGGTTCTTAAAATTAGAGAAGACAATGTATAGTATGGAGTTTATTTCTTGTGGAGTCGTGTATAAATTACTGTTGTACTATTATGGTTGACAAAATCTGAAATTTTTTTCATTAATATAGGCTTTCTTTCGTTCTCTTAATTGGCTTTTAACAAATTCATTGTACATACCTCAGATTGATTTTTTGAATTTTAACTGTTTAGAAAATAACATTGATGTAAAAATAATCTTTTTAATAGAAACTAATAAATATAATATACCAATAAAAATATCAAAAAACTTTTTCTATTATTCAACAACATGCAACCGATAACAATATACCACTTGCAAAATCAAATAAATTACAAATCAGAATGAAATTAACATATCTTAACCGCAATCTTCCCATCGCACTTCCTCTTCCAATTGTCTCTAGCGCCTCGCTGCATTGACCGACGCGCGCGCGAGAAGAGAGCCTCACTCTGCAGTAGGACGCACAATCGAGCGTCTCTCTAACCATCCACAAGCACACCTACATATACATACACATATCCACACACCCACATAAGCACAAAACGAGCACATAAACACCACGCACACAAAGGCACGTAAATGCGCTCTACTACCCGAGACGACGACGACGACGGGCCTCGCTTAAGTGCATAAGCGCAGCTTCGCTCTGTAACGGCGCGGATGCGTGCAATTATGCACCTCGCGCGCGCTCACCAGCGCAGTTACCGAGTTTACTGTTCCGCGGTCTGGAGAATCGAAAGAGAGGCAAATATATATATATATATGTGTGTGTGTGTGTATGACTACGTGAGACAAACAGCTGTGGGAAGAAGATGGAAGCTAGAGACGGGGAGAAAGAGAGTGAGCGAGTTGTTGCGCAATTTCTAAAATGGCCCGTAATGATCGAGTGTCTGCGAGGCGGTGCTTTTTTTCGCGGTTGTAACAGCGCACGCTTGCGAGTAATTTGGAAAGTATGCAGCTCTGATTGTGCTTGTGCAGAGTAATATGATGATTAAAGAGAGAGAGAGATTTTTTTAGAATTACTTTACACGTCTCGAGAGTATTTTTCCCACTTTTTTAAAATATAAAAATATGGTTACGTTGTGAAAGAATAATGTGAAAATATTTTATTTAACGGAAAGATAATAGTAGTAACAAGGGAGAGAACGAAAAAGTCGTAGAATTTCAATCACTAATGAACTATAAAATAAATTTTCTATAATCAATAAAAACTTTCTTAAAATACTTGCAAAATATTAATTTTATCAGCCGTAAATTAAACGGATCGATCGTATCTGAAATTTCTTCCGGAACCGAAAGGAGATAAATTTTTATAACTATATATGTAAAATTTTGTTAACAGCCGCGACTCAGACAACAATTTTTTGCGATTAAGAGTTAATGTGTAATGGCGAAAGTAGTCGTAAGAAAGAAGGTTTTAAGCTTTGGGTACTACTTCACTGAGATGAATTTTAGTAGTGTAACTAAAGTGTTTTATCGCCTAAAGTTACCTAAGTCGACAAGACTAGTGTAAGTTTTGGCAATAAAATTTAGCAACACCGGCGCACGCGCGCGCGCGCGCCCAGATATTTTAGTACAGAAAAACTTTATACCGAACTTTGCATAAAGCTCTACGTATTAAACTTGACACTTTGCCGTCATTAATTATATGCTGCTTTAGTGCCGCGAAACATTTTGAAAATGAAATTTTAACTTTGACAGTAAATGCACTGCTGCTGTGCCCAGTCGCGTGCTCTCTCTCTCTCTCTTTGGGAATATATCCAAAAATAAACTTTTATCCATACTGGTAATTTTACATAATGCGATATACTCTGCGTATATACGAGAGTACGCTGCACTTATTTATTCACAATAAAGAGGCGACGCATCGCGTTGATCAACGTAACATTATATAATTTCCGAATTTACCCTCTCTCTCTGTATCTCCATTATTCAGTCGAAACATTGCGTGGAAAATTGATATTAAAATTTGATTGTTTACCAACAATACGGTTCATTTATAACATTAACAAAAGCAACTAACTATGTGAACAGCCACTCGTTAAAGCACACTCGCTGCACTCATAAGCGCATCAAAATCCATCCTCACGCCTCTAGCCCACTCTTACCCCGCAAAACCTCTCGCGCTCGAAGATCCACCGTTAATTAAAAATCCGCCAGCGAAGCTAGAGCATCAGCAGCAGTAGCAGCCGAACGACGTGCTTAAATTTTTTTTCTACCCCCTTCCTACTCTCCAACCACACAGCGGTGACGGCGGCGTCGGCTCTCGTCGCCTGAGCGATTATCAATATTAACTCTTTCCCCCACTCCAACGGCGAGCTTTTCCACCTGTTTCCTCTTCTTCTTCTTCTTCTTCATCCCTTCGGTATTCCTCTCTCTCTCTCGCTCGCTCTCTCTTCTTGTGGCCGCGAGTGCACAAGTACCAACCGCGTAAGCTACGATGCCTCCGCCCTTGCGCCCCCCCCTTACCGCACGTGTAGTGTGGTATCACTGATCGCAGTAGAGCTCTCGAGGCAGGAGGGTACTCTCCCGGCGTGGCAGAGCTCCAAATCCGCCCTCTCGATCTCTCTCTCTCTCTCTCACTCTCTCTTGCTAGCGTAGGGTGGCATGGGCTCTTATTCTCTTTGCACCCGCCATTCGAATATTCGCCCGACTGTTTCTTACCTCGTTATTTCACGTCGGGTTTTTAGCGACGGGACTCCTCGTGATATTGAAATAGTGCATAATTCAGGAAAGATTTTAGAGCGATTAACGGGTTTTGCTGCTACTGCTGCTGCTGCTTCTATTGCTATGCTGCTGTAGGACGAAGGGTTCGTGAAGTTAGGTCTAGAGATAGCTGGTGTAAAAAAAAAAGCTAGGTTTTAAAAAACTTTTGAATCACTGGGTAACTAAAATTAAATAATAATTTTGTTGTATTTTCTTTGATTAAGGCAATACCTCGAAGCTATTTATTTTTATTAGCTCACAAAATAAATTAATCTTAAAATTATAACTACCTATTTTTCACAGGAAAGTTAGGTACAAAACACTTCTAATCTATTTCTAATTTTTTTTTCTCAAGTTAATGAATAAAACGAGAGAGACATTTCAAGCTATGCTTGTTTCTCATGAGTTTTCTGCATTCTGTACGAATGGCCTATACGTGTACGTACATATGTGTATTTGTAACCAGGCAAGACTGATTTTATCTGCTGTCACCGCTGTGAATAATCAATTCTGACGAAATGAGAAAGGGAGACCCTCAAGTTAATACGCTTGAGTTATGCGATATAATCAAAATTGCGCTTAAACGCGCCTATTCATCTCCATTAATTCAGCGATACATCTGCAGATAAAATATTGCGATACTATAGCCATAGAAACAGAGCCGCAGATAGATGTATTACGAAACTCGCCGTTACGCTCGCATTCTGTTATCGACAGTTTATTTGCTATTTAGAAAAAAGGACTAAAAATCCTTTCGTTTGATAACTGTTATTCGTACAATATACTGTTAATATTACAGGAGAATAGCTTTCCGTTTCTAAATATAATTTCCTGTAACATTAGTACCACTAAAAGTGTTAAAAATCTATGCGAATCCATAAAAGTATAATTCATAAAAAAAAAACGTGTATTAAAAACGTTATCCAAATAAAGTCAATACTGAGAGCCTTCACGCTTTTCGAGTAGATCAGACGATTTTTTAATTTCCGCCTGTCACTTGGTTACACAACAACCCAAATAGACATATAATCACTTAACTCGTGTCACGATCGTGTCAGCGTTGTAGAAACTTTCGTGTGTCCCGAAACTCCAGCCGCGTTTGCTTCACACGGTGGGTGCGAAGGGGCTCCTATTTTAATCGAACACAACGCTCGCGACCGGAATAATCAATCACGAATAATTCACGCCCGGCTAAATACGGCGTTTCGCGCCTAGAGTTCCAAACCAAAAACCAACATTGCCAGCAGCGCTATGTATACATAGGTATACGTATATTTCCACCGTTCTTCTTCAATAAATAATCAACATCTATTTCCATATACCTTCCTCCCACCCCTCAAAAAAAAAAAGGAAAGAGGGAAGGAACAAACAAAAAATTATCGCACACCGACCACCGATAACACCATTCGGCTTAATTAATAACCAAAACGGAATAGTAATTTCAGTCGCGTTATCTGCTAACCTCATCGACCCCTCTCTCTCTCTCTCTCTCTGCGCATCACGAAGCAATCGCAAAATCTCCCCTTCGCTACGATGCTATCTCTCTCTCTTACTCTTGCGAAGGGCGTCTGCAAACCACGACGATTCTCCCGCTCGCGAAAAATGTTCTTTCATCCGGTGCTACTGCACTGTATATATACACGCGGTCTTAGAGGGCGCGAGAAGACGACGCTGCGGTTTGGATATAAATAGAACAGTGGTCGACACTCGAGACTCTGTTTTTTTTTTCTTTTTTCCTCGCGTGTAATACGTGCCGGAGAGCGAATGTGTTGCGTCCGGTAATTTACAAAATGTGTAACGTTTTAATTACTCTGCGGAGCCGTCGCCGTCACATATATATATATATATATATATAGTGACAAACAAGGATGATGATGATTATGATGCGCCGGCGAGTGAGCGGCGTGTATATGCCTTTGACGAGACCTAGGGGTGGAAGCTGCTTGAGAGAGGATCGTGTATATACCGTGATGCAAGCTGTACATTCGCGATGCTCTTTTAAGGTATTAGACAGGGGGCGCGTGTTTGTTTGTTTGTTTGTTTGTCGAGGTTTTGTCGAAACGAAGGCTGCGTAATGAGAGAGGCGTCGCAGAAAGATGTATGCTAATATTTTCGTGTCGTCTGTGATGTGGTTGTTTTCTTAGGTGATTATCAGGTTGTTGATACGTTATTGAACAAAAGAGAAATTTTAGATTATAAATGTATAATATTAATTGAGTTTGTTAATGTAACTGATTATAAAAATGTAATTATTGCGTTACGTAATAATTTCTTTGATAAGGATGATATTGCAGTGCGTTAATTAAAATATTAATTGAGAAAATACTACTTTATTATGTATTTATATTATATATTTAATATATAATATTTTATACCAAGCGATACGAGATTATTTGTAAATTAAAAATTTCATAATACGTGAGTTGAAAGCTGTAATAAAGTTAATTAAAATTCAATGTCTGACTAAACCCACACTTTATCTACTTAACTAAGGATTACACGCAATTTCTTTTAAAAAACGCAAAAACGCATACTGAATAATTTCCAAAGAATCCAATCCTCTTACAGATTTGACAAGTCTATCCGTTAAATTTTCCAAAAACACAGACGAACCCCGCGTAAAATCAAGCAAACGCGGTCCCTGAAAATACTTGTAAAATACTTGTACCAACCTCTCGTACTACCACCACTACCTCCTTCTACCTCTAATACGCTTACCCACAAAACGCTAGCACCGCAGTCCTCGAAAAATCCTCTCTTCTCTCCACCCACACTACCGCTAAATTCACGCCAGCTCGCGCGTGGATTAGTTTGCATTAGCCTCGTGTAAAGTGGCGACGAAGCCGCATGCTACCACCCGTCGCCCCTCGAACTCTTTCGTATAAGGAACCCCCCCCCCTTACGGAGTGTTTGCCTCGGGAAAATATTTGCCCCTTTGCATACATATATGCCGAAAGTCAGTCGAGCGTTTATTATGACACCTGTGCACTCAACTCCTCTCTCTCACTCTCTCTCTCTCTCTCCTTGCGAGAAGTTGCACGACGCCTGTCTCTCGGTAAATAATCGAACGAACGCCTGCGTATATACGTGGCTGTCGCTGTGTTTTGATTCGAAGAAGAAGATGGAGATAGATGTGGTGTGAGTATACGCGAAGGTTGTGTGTGTGTGTGAGAGAGAGAGAGAGAGAGAGAGAGTGAGAGATCAAATATTGAGCGAAGTGCCGGCAAAAGTGGATCGGGTTTCAAAGGGTGGCGACTGAGTGTTTTAGCTTTTTCGGGGTGGTGGTGACTGGTGGATGTATGGTTTTTCCTTACGTATTGGTGATATAACGTGCTATTATTCTACTGGAAGATGGTATTGAGAGTTTATGAAATATAAAAAATCCTATCAAGTAATAAGTTTATCAATTTGAAAATATGTTCTCAAAGATATTTCGGCTTTTCGTCTATTGAATTGTTAATCATTGTATGAAAGTTAATTTTCAATGAATATTCTAGACTTATCAATAATAAACGTAATATCTGCCTTTGAAAATTCACCAGAAGTAGTTCCCCGATTCCTTCATCAATTTTTAAATAGGTGTCACTTCAAATATCATCTAAAATCCATGGTCTCTCGCCACCTTATTAAATCAAGCTTCTGATTTTCTCTCTCGTTCAAAAACGTTTGTCTCATTGATATTGACCTTAACCCTAAATCATCAAATTTTACGACCGATATATATATATACCAAATTAAATGAAAAATTCGAACAAAAGCTCGTATCAAGATTACACGCCAGTGCGCCCATTCCGTTCCGATCTTTCTCTCTCTCTCTCTCTCTCTCGCTCTCCACATACACAATCTTCCAAGAAAACATCCTCTTTCCCACGAAGATGCAAATCGAAACCGTCCAGGAGACATTTCCAGAAATTCACTCCGCCCACACGTACATACGTACGTACACATACACATTCTCTACTCACTGCCATCTTCTCTCTGCTCCCCGGGGAACAGAGCACACGCGAACTCTTTAATTTTCCCGCGCTTCCTCCTCCCCCTCGCGTTCCCTGACCCACTTCGAGCAAATGAGCGAAGGCATCGAGAGAGAGAGAGAGAGACAAAGAAAACGCGCGCACAAGAGGGGAGAGGGAGAGAGATCGCTGCTGCCGCCGCAGCGGCGGGCGGCAATCGAATAGAACGTTGTTTACCTCGTGGTTGTATCTCGGGCTGTTTGCACACACACACACACACACGCGAAGAGGGAGACAGAGACGGAGGGTTCGATCGTCGGCGCGCGCACATGCTCTTGCTGTGCTGCTCCTCACTCTCTCTCTCTCTTTCTCCCCTCCTCTATACGCGTGCGTCCCCTGGCGTCGAAAATCGTTGCGGTCAAACGGAGGCGCGTGCGCTCGAATTTTCCGCTCTCACCCTCGCTCTCTCTCTCTCTCTCTCTCTCTGTTTACTCCCCGAAGACGCCGCTCGGGATTGCTCTTGGGCGAGGCCGCACTGCTACTGCTGCTGTTCTCACCAGTGTTTGCGAGATTGTTGGCCGCCCCTTTCCGCTCGGGTTTCCGCAGGATGGAGACTTCTTCGTTCGCTTCTTCTTTTTTTTTTGGTCTCTTTCTTTCGCTCGTATAGTTGTTGTCGGTGTTGGATGGTTGGCTGATTGCTGCTGTTTGCGCTTGTGGTTTGCTACTTGCGGTCTGCGGAGGTTCTCTCGTTATGGATTGGGTTTTTCCCCGATTACTGAGGATTTTTGCCGCTGCTGCGATGTGACGAGGGATATTTGTTTTGTTTAGTCATTCGCTCGGTGAAGGAGGGGAACATCGTTGTACCGAAGATATTGCGTACATATATAAGACTATACTGATATATAAGAATTATGAATGTTGATCGGGGTTTGTACATTGATTATAGAATATTGCTATTTATATATTGATACGACTACTGTTGATTTTCTCAAACGTTAATACCAGCAATAATTATAATAGATAAACAGCACACCCAAAAATAAAAAAATTTTAAAAAAATCTGAAATAAATAAAAAATAAATTTTTCATATATATCAGCATTTTCTGAATAGATTTTTTTTGCACTACCTTTATAACTACTTTTTGAGCAGTTTCCCCCAGAATTATATTTCACTTTACGAGTCGGTATATATTGTTTTTTTCTAAATTAATGTCCGCGTAGCCGCTCGGGATTTCTCAGTCAAGCAAAGTGGCCACCGCCCTTTCCACCCATAAACTTTCCGCTATTCGTTCCACAAAATAAAACTTCTATAACCACTGATTTAACGTCTTATGTTTTTAATTAAAAAGATTATCAATTTAACTACCGTCCCCTCTCTCTTTCTCTCTCTCTTTCTCCTACAGAGCAAGCACCGTACCTTTACTTTACGAGAAAAAATAGCGCATTTCGTGACGTTTATTAGGAAGCACGTATCCTCGCTGCTTTAAGTATTTTTTTTACGGCTTCCTAAGACTAGGTTCTTCACGAGCGAGAGAAGCTATTTTATTTTCATTTTTCACCGTTCAACGTTCTCCCTCTCTCTCACTCTCTCACTATACTTGCTGAACGTTAAAAATTAAGTGAAACGGCCCCGTACGCGCGCGCGCGCGCGTGTGTTTCCTAATCAGCATCAGCCTACTTCTCGCTGACAAGCTTCTTTTATTTTCTTGGAAAAGGGAGGCCTAATGAAGGGAGGGATATGAGAGAACGAGGAAAAAAAAGATAAAGGAAGAAAGGGAGAGAATAATCAGACACTGCGGCTAATCATTATTACGAGAGTAAATAAATTAAAACCTTATTAAACGTATATACTAAGGGGGAAAAATCCATAATTAACGAGGCCTCGACTTCATCGATCAACTCTACCGAAAATAAAGAAAACGAATAGTGCCAAGGAACTGAGGAAAAACATTACTATTATCTATATACACACTGCGACCGAAAAACTATATGTACATATATTACGAAAAGAAACGGTCATCGACGAGCTACGTTAATTCTATTCTTTTCTTTTTTCAATCAAAACGACCAGCCATCAGGCGTTTCATTCATTACCCGATTTATTTAGCGTCTCTTACTTGCGCAAAAAAATTCCTTTTCTCTCTCTTGAAAAAGTAAAAAACGCACGGGTGACTATGTGAAATAAATACCGCGGAATCACTGATGAGTAAGAAAGAGAGAGAGAGAGAGAGAGAGAGTTTCGGTGGAATCTCGACGATTAATGATGGGCGGCTCCATAGCGCGGCAAGAAAGCAGCTCGCGCTCGAGCCTAAAAGTAGAAACGAGACGCGAGAGAGAGAGAGAGAGAGAGAGGATTATTAATGAGGAGGATCAACTTGCCCGGGTAAACGAGGGAGGAAGGTTCTTGTAGAAGGGAGAGTAGAAACGCGGAAATTCGAAGCGCGCGAGAGAGAGAGCTGAATTTCGCTTGGGGGGTGTTCGAGGCGTGTGTTTTGTCGACGAGGGAACGATGTTTTTGCGATTTTGCGTATAGAAGCGTCGCTTGATTTGTTCAGTGTACGCGTGATTGTTCGTTATAGCGACGTCGAGCTGTCTCCGAGATTAAGAGAACGGCATTATAATATTAAATTTCAGAGAAATTTTCGCCCATTCCCAGTATGCAAAGGAATCTGAAGAGCTTGCTAGAGATATATACGAAATTCATCGTGTTGAAATGTTCTGCAACTACGAGATAAAGGTTTTATAAAATTTTTGGTAGGAAACATCTATATATATATATATATATATATATATATATATATATATATATATACGCACTGTATTTGTAAAACGTCAAC
>JAWWEQ010023897.1:0-27293 GCA_035583055.1 Torymus tubicola | reverse complement strand
TCCCACCGTTTGTATAAAATATAGTAATTTTTACTAAAGTTGTATTAAAATTTCCTAGACCATTTCTCTCAGTGTAAAAATTGAAAAAATTAATGAAACTTTTACTGCGCCGTTACGGTAATTTTTGTTGCTTTTTATTACAAATTTTACCCTCATAATAAAGGGAACATCAGAATCTCAATTTTAACAAAGCTTTTTATATATAATCTTCATTATCTGTTTTTCTCATTGCGACAATTTTAACGAAACAATTTACTATACAAATCCGATTAAAATATAACTAAAATTTTACGTTATATTTCCCAATTACGGCCACTATATACAATTCCATAACGAACCTTATCTCCATCCACCGTTTCCGCAGTCAATTTTCCAACCTGACTTTATACCTTCCTCACTTCGAGAGCAAGTCGCGTACAATTCAAACCCACCGCGGCACCCGCTTACTTACCCGCTCACCATTCATTACCATCGTCCAATCGACCACCACCACCACTACTACTACTACTCCTCTCACCCATCGATTTTTCCCTTCGCCTAATACGCTAATGGCAAAGTCAAGCCCCCGTATATATAGTATACACACGGCCACTGCAGCAACTATACATGTACTAGTCTCTCCCGTACGCGTTGAGTGAATGGGCAAAAGCCATCGGGCGTAATCACGGTGTAATTGGCCATAAATTGACGGGGCCCGAACAGACGCAAAAGGGGGGAGAGAGAGAGAGAGGGAGAGCTGGCGATGGTTACGTGTACAGTGCATGCTGTATAGAGTCGTCGGACTTCCGCTACAGCACGCGCGCATGTACGCGCGCTCAACAGGTGAGTTTGTACTCTCTCTCTCTCTTGCTTCCATATATACATGTACGCGTGCGTGTATTATGCTACTGTTGACGACGACGACGACGACGATGTGACGTATATACTCATGTAGTGGTGACGAACTGTCGAAATGTACAGCGTTCGATGTGTATTGTATAGAGCGAAGGTTCGAGTCGATGGCGCGTGAATGCGCTGATGCAACGTATATAACTTTTGTTAAACGTGAGGGTAGCTGTTGTTGTGTGGTGGTCTTTTTTTTTTAAGTTGGGGGTTGTTGATTAGTTGCGGGAGTTAGGTTAACGATTATCGGTGGTTATTGGGTTTGGAGGTTGCTTTAACGTGGAGAGAGAGAGAGAGAGAGAGTTGAACGAACTGGCGGTTCGACCGTTTAGAAAGTTATATGAAAGAAAGTGTATGAAAGTATTGAGGAACGGGGATATATATGTAGAGGCTCGTCGAAGCCGATTTTGTTTGCGAAGAGAGAGAGAGAGAGAGAGAGAGAGGAGTAATTGAATTGAGCTGATGGGATTTGCACGGAGTTTTAGATAAACGGGAAAAATGTAGTTGGGTGTATTTTTGGAAACGTTGCAAGCTTGAATTTGTGTAGGTTTATAGTTACAAATTTGAAGGAGTTATGTGAGGTTAGAATATTATAAAAGTTAAGTCAGAGATTTTCAATTTTATAATTTGGCTGTTTTAAATGAAAACTTGGTTCTTAAATATATGATTTAAGTTATATTGTTAACGGTAATCGTGATAGTACGACGACAATTTGTATGAGTAAATAAAAAAGACAAAGTATATATATCGCAAACATTTCAACTACGATTTCCGTCCTTATTTCAAGTCAAACTGTTTTTTTGAGAAATATAAAGTAATTATAAGTATATACATAGTTGTTAATTAGAGTCAATTAACGATCATCATCATTAAAAAAAGATTTTTCTTATTCTTTTTCTCTTTTTTCTTCGCATCATCATTTTCATCCAATTAAAAACAAAAGAAAATTTAATGAAAACACCACGACATAAAAATATTCAAAGTCGAAGTATACTTAAAATACTTAAAATTCCAAATTACACCTATTATCGTTTTACAATTTACATAAAAACATACTACACTTCAATACTAGAATTCCCATTAGTAATATTCCACGCAATTATACTTGTTTAATCGAGAAAATCTTCAAACACCCGACCACAAATCCGTTCAAACCTGCACGCATTATATACACTCGCAATCTTCCAAATCATACTGCACCCACCACGACGCGTATATATCAATGTTTCCCATTTACCGCTCGAATCTTCCCCGACGCTGCGCCGCACTTGAATATACGTATATATATATATATATATACTATACACCCCCTTTCCTCCCCATCGTTAGAATAATCGATCTCGCTTAACGCCCCCGTAACGACGTCACTTGCCACGCGCGCGCTCTCGCGCAGCAATATACATAGCATTAGCTTCTTTGGCGCGTGTCCTTCCGCCTACACTTGCCAATTTGGATATATATATATATCTATACCGAAATTAATCACCCTGCACACGAGCGATATATAGAATTATATACTATCTGTATCTCTGAGTGTATACGCGTATACGTTCAGCTCGTCGCTCTTTGATGGGAATTCAATTAGTATAAGATCGTATAGCCGATTAGTTGATGAAGCGAGTATACGTATGGACGATTTAAATATCGAAGGCGCTCTTTTAACGGTTGTAATTACGTTGAGTGCGCGCGCGTCTGTGTATATATAGACGAGTATTCGCGTTGATGTTTCGGAGATTTATGACTGACGCTGTTGTAGCGCACGAGGACAGATTTATACAGATTTGGTTATGAGTTTTTAAACGATATATATGCCGTTGTCACTGTGAGTTATTGGGTATATGGCTAAAGTTTTCTTTAATGCGCAGTGAGCAATGCTGGGTGACGCGAGTGTTCTATGTCTTTTTGTTTCATTTTTCTAGACTACGGCGCATACTTATGTAAATAATCGTTTCACTATTGACGTATTTCCGATGTGTTCTATGTATATGGTGCAGGTTTCGCTTGATATTGGAAATTTTCGTGTATATTAATAATCGAATTACGACTTAAAGCCTTTTAAGAATTTATTATTATTTTTCAATAGCTTTTAGTATCTTATCATTGACTGCACTATTTGTATAATTTGTAAAGATATACAGTTTTTCATTCCCGATCTCTCATAAAATTTCATTCAGTGCACTTATCCTCTGTTTCGTCTCTATTAAACATTGATAGCAGCTGAATTACCGACTATTAATTGCCTCAGAGAATTCGATTCGTACCGTTCCTGAATATATGTAAATTAATGATATCTACTTTGATCTAATAAAGCCCATCCTTTTGATAAGGGTCAAACGGTTTCTCATACTCTTATATACTCGTGGGAAAGCCGCGCGGTAAAACTTTATCAAGATTGATGCTATTAATTGCGTTTAAATCTATCAGAGGACGTCGATATTCATTTGGTAAACGAAGATTATATACGTAATAATATATAGTCTCTCTAAAACATCGCCAATTCTTATACTTAAGTAAAAGAAAAGTTTAAAATCATCAAATATACACTATACAATGGTTACCTTCCAAACGTCTCATTCGACTCAAGCACAGGACGTTAGTTCAACAAAAATCAGGAACCTACAACCGGCCTCCATTACAATGCAAACGAGCAATCAGCTTTGATTACAAATTCCTTTTCAAAGCCTTTGATTTTCGACTTCTCCCTGTCCCTCTCTTTCTAACCAACTAATCAAATCCCAACAATCCTCTCGTTACCGCACCATCCCTTGGTCCTCTCTATTCTCATCCTATATCCCCACTATACGAAGAGTCAACGTTTTTCCTCAACGCTCTTACTATAGTCAGCCACCCGCTATATATATATATATAAGCGAAAGCGAGCCACAGCAGCAGCGTTAATCCTCAACACGGCCACCATCGCGATCCAACAAAGTTCTATACGCAGTATACGGCAGTAAAGTCGCCCCCGCGCGCGCGCGTAGGCTAATCGGGCAGTAAACCATTTGACCCCCCGCATGCGCTAGCTTCTGAGCCCTTACGGATTTAAATAATATTTATATACGTTTATACTGCAGGTATGTCCGTTCTGGTATATACGTAGTATATATACCTGCAGTCGAGGGACAGTGACATTATACTGTCAGGTAATGTAGAGGATATCGATACCGATTGCTCAGGTATCTGTGTAGGTATTGGCTTAATTTTTTTATGTATAGGTATATATATATATACCGGTATCGGCAGGTACATAATCGGCTACTGCCATTGGAGGTTTATGGTCATTGCAGCAGTAGGATCGAGAGAGTAGGTAATGAACCGTCGGGAAAAGGATCCTAGGTATATATACTCATGTTATAACACTGTTTAGGGATGGTTTCTTGGTTCCGATCAAATTTTATAATATAATAGCAGAAATATTTTGCGTTCGTGATGCGATAGATTATTTGAAATATTTTCAAGCGTACAGAACATGAGGAGAGATTAAATTTTAATGGCGTGGTATATATGAAATTTAACGATTTTACCGCGGCACACAACAACACGGACGCATTTGCATATAAAAGGCAATTCGACGTTTATGCGAAAGTAACACGTTATTTTTCGCATGACGAAGCGTCGGAGAGATTAAAAACATTTAATTAATTATCGCTGCGTACGGTGTGATTAATTATCTGGAAAAGAATGAATAGAGGCTGAGCGTTGGCGCGATGCAATTTTGACGTTAATGTAGCTTTTCGCGATTTACTGTTGACGTCGAAATGTAGGACGGCTAAGTTTGAATAACTATTCGAAACTCTCTCTCCCTCTCTTTCGTTCTCTGGTCTGTCCCGAGAGAACGAAATTTTTTTTTTTTCATCGACGAAAATGGACGCTCATATTCAGGTCACTTCTATAATGAACAAAGGCGCGCGCGCGCGCGTTCGCAAAATACTCGTTTTAATCACTGAATGTAATATGTGTGAGTAATATTTCTATTCTATTATGATCATGACTCTAATGAATAGGAATTTTAATTTTTATATAATAAAAGCCCTATTCGACTGACATATTTTACACTAAATGTATATAAGAACAATTTAATGCTAAATATTTAAAAAATCTAATAATTATACCGAACACTTGTCACGCGGACAAATGTATATTCACTATATATAATTATTTTTCAACCGAATTTTAACAACAAATATACTAATAATCAAGTCCCGGAATACCACGCTGAAAAGGGCGTAGGACACACAAATACTTCATTAGCGATCGAAACCCAAAAATTCATTAAATCTCGAATTCCTAAGCACACACTCTCTCTCTCTCGTTTTCCCCTCGAGTATACAACAATCCCGTACCAGAATATAAATTCTAATTTCGCTAAAAATGTTGAAATGAAAGGGTTCGCCTCGGCAGGCAGGCTGGCAGCGCTTCGTTCTCAGTGAAAAGGGGGACGATCCCGTAGGTGGGACACGCTCTCACCCTCTCTCTCTCTTCACCCCCTTTATCGATCGGCCGCGCGCCGCGCAAATTCAGGCTCTCTCTCTCTTGCACGCGCTCGCATAGTGCACAAGCGAAACGGAACACGATTCTCGCGGATATATAGACAAAACCTTCTTGTTTCCATTCGCACGTCCACTTGTCTTTCCTGGAAGTAGTATATATGTAGAAGTATAGTAGAAGAAAAAAAGTATGGTAAGGTGTATATGTATATATAGCGAAGTGTGCGGGTATATGTATAGGAACGACAAGTATATATATATAAGTGTGCAGAATGTAGAAGAAGGAAGGTGCGAGAGAGAGAGAGAGAGAAAGAGCGAAAAAGTACTAGCGCGCGGGCGACCGGAGGGAGAAGGGATTGGTGGTTATGGGAGCGCCTATAGAGCGCGGAGCGAGGCATTGTAAATCAATACCCCGTCGACTCTCCGCGTGCCGCCTGCCGACGCTGCTGCTCTGCTCTGCTCTGCTCTGCTCTCGAAACCGTCCCGTTTGAAAATGCCAATACACACACGCGCGTACACGTACATTACGGTCTGTACTATACGTATATATATACATACATCCTATACGTATAGCCTATCAGTACGCCTATATATACACACACACACGGCAAAATAATCGAGGGTACGAAGGGAGGGGCCGACTATACGGCGTTATTTTTTTTTTCTTTCTATATACTCTGTATATAGTGTTATAGGAAGGGTAAAGGAGAAGGAGGGGTGGCTCGACGATCGACTTTTTAATAGCGCGACAAAGGCAATTAATCGGACAAAAGGTAAGTCGAGCGCACGCGCGTTGGGGACCGGCCGGCGAACAATTGCGTATATATATATATGGTTGTGTGGAGGTGACGACGATGGTCACAGGGGTAAGAGAGAAAGAGAGGGAGAAGGTATATGTATAGTGGCACCCCCACGCGCACGCGCGCGTGTGCCAAATTGAGCGGGCGATTTGTCGGCAGGGGCAGTTAATGCGGACGATTTCGGCCGAGGTTTATTGCGTTAATTTGGGTATGTGTGGAGGTTGAATAGTGGGAGAATTGGACCGGGAGAATGGACTGGTGTGATTTGGTGGGAGTTTTAAGTAGTTTCTTTGTTGTGGAGGTTCGATTGTACCGCGTTTTTTATGATAGTTGTTTTGAATGATATAGAATTTAATTTTCTACGGTATGTATGTTATTCGAGTGGTAAATACGCATTGTAGCATTGATGAACAACATATGATGAGTCTGGTGTATAGAATTATGGCTTTTTAACCGTCAAATAACGCTGAATTAAAAAACATATACATTTTTTTAACAATGGGAAATCACAATCATTGTTTAATCGCATAAAAAAGGGTTAAAAATTCGCGCTGTCACCCCATTACACATAAATTTCTACGGCAACACACAGTATCGAATCAGAAAACTCTCACATCGCATATACACATACCACGCATTCGTTGCAAAAATATAATAACTTCGCGTAGTAGGATTCATTGTTCGTGTCCCATCCATCCGCCAACATCGCGCCGTCATCGCCGAGATTAATTCGCATTATTCTCGTCCGCTCGAGAGCATCACGCATACACCTTCCCTCCGAATCATTACTCCTACATATACAGCCGTAAAAAAAACTCTCGCACGCGCATACGGGAAGAATTCCCTCTGTATTCGCGTGTTCTCTCTCTCTCTCTCCCTGCCGCCGTAATCGAGTAATCTCACGAGAACCCTCGCATACATATATAAGTATACACACATACTACAATACTCGGTGCAATCTTCCAGAGGGAAGGCGCAAGAAGAAGGCGAAGAAGAAGAAGAATAAAGTCGTATAGCGTGCGCTAAGTGCCTCTGTACGTTGGTATATATGCAACGAGTATAAGAAAGAAGAACGCAGAGTGTTAAAAAGGCGGGAAGCCAAACGAAAAGTCGTTTCCGGGAAGGAAAAGAGTAGAGCGAGCGAGCTTTTCGCGTTTCGTTTACTATATGCGCCTTTTTGCTTTTACAAGTTGTCGAGTATATATATATATACGCGTGAGATGAAGTGTATGTATGTATACGCGAAATCGTCGAGTGCATTTTCAAGTTCTTTTTTTTTTGGATATAGTATGTTCTTTTCGAGCGAAAAATGTCGGTCGTCGTAGTATGTGTGGTGCTCGTTTTTTTTTAGGAAAGAAAAAGAACAGTGTGTGCGTGTGTAGGTTGAGTCGCTTTTTGTGATTACTCTTTTATAGTTCAGAGGAGGAGGAGGTGGAGGTGGATGCTTTGAGATTCAAAGGTAAGCTTCGCGTTTAAAGTTACATTGCGCAGGGAAATGAGAAGAGAGAAAGCAGAGGAGAAAGAGAGAAAATGGATCGTTTAAAAGGAAAATAAGAATTTCCAAGGTTCGCTTGAGTTTCCCCTGTGCACGATGTTATATTATTACATATACCGGGGTTTGAAAAAGTCAATAAAATAGTTATAATATAGCATAGTAATTGGTTTGCGTTTTTAATGTAATTGTATAAGATTACTTTTTGATTTCAAGGCAACCTTTCTACTTTAAAAAATCGTTTGCATTCTCAGCAAACCGTGTTTCTTGCAATAAGGCGCACGACCCCAAAAAGTCGGAAGTCCAAAAAAGAAGAAGAAGAAGAAGAATAAAAAAGCAAGCGCGCAGCCAACTTGTACTTCGTGTATGCGCGCAGTGGTGGAAAGAAGCCTCATTGAGAGGGAGAGAGAGAGAGAGAGAGAGAGCGAAGAAAGACAATTACCACAAGGCACTCGGGGCGCTCTGGCGCTCGCTTCACGCTAAGATTCGTTCTCTCTCTCTCTCTCTCTTTCTCTTACGCTGCGGGCAAAGGGGGCAGGTGGAGCTATTTGGAGAACGGCCCACTTCGTGCCCTCCGATCTCTCCTCTCTCTCTCCTACATCTTCCCGTATATACTTCAGAAAGCTCGAACAGCATTTCCCCGTGACGTCAGGCACATAGCGTGTGTATATATATATAAGAGAGCTGAGAGAGCGGCGCCTCGAAGCAGCGAAACTTGGCAACGTCGCACACGCGAAAAAAGCGCAAAAGGTCTCTGCGATGCCGCGCGCGCCGCGAACCGAGCGCTAGTAGTCGTAAAGACGCGAAGGGAAAGAAAGAGAGAGAGAGAGAGAGAAGGAACGTGTCGTATAAGCTGCCACGAGCGTGCGAGGCGAACCATCTGGTTTCCCTTCTTCCTTCCTTCCTTTCTCGCTTATGTAGAGAGAAGGCAGCTGCCGTTGCTGCGAAAGACGCGTGTATATATATATATATATACACACGAACCGATGATCCTGCGCGTTACGACACTATACGCGGCCTTTTCGAAAAAAAAAGGAACGACGATGATGATAATAATAAGAAAGAGGAGGGGAAAAGGCGAGTGGACGCGCGTGTTATATAAAGGAAGGGGAGGGGAGCACACGACAAAGTTAACGGGCCAAATAAGCGACGAATAGGATGACCCTTGGGTTTCTTTTTCGACGCGAGATCTGGTTCTTATAGGTAGATATACCTTGCCTATATAGCGATTTTTCGGTGAATGCGCGTGCGTGTGGCATGCAGGCACGCGTGACCGACGAGCGAGCTATGTATTATGTCGTTGAGTGTATATATATAGCCGCGATGATGCGTTTTCCAGCTGTTGACGTGCGCGCACGCGTGCGTACTTTATCGTATCTGGAAATACGAGATTTTTCATTGAGCTATATAGAAAAGTGGAGAGGTGAGGGGTTCGAAGAAAAATTGTATAGTGGCGGGTAGTTTTTTTTGTAGAATAGACGTTCGGAGAATTGTCGTATATTGTTGCGTTTGATTAATTTTGTAATATAAGGGAAAGGATTTGTTATGATGAAGGGTTGTGTATAGATGAAACGATTGCTATATACGTTTGTGCTGGAATTATATCTTAATAATGAAATAATATGTAAACAAAGTTTGAGAAGAAGTAAGCAGGAACGTGCGATGCGCCCGTATAATCTAGAAATTTTGAAATTCCTTTTGCAGCAAGCAAGCGTGCGGACACTTTCTTGGAAACCAGGGGTGGATCTTGTCATCCGCGAAACCTGATTGGCTGAGTCGCGACGTGTATCATGCTCCGAAATTGTAAAAGGAACATATTCTATGTCCTAAATGTATTATACTTACGGAGTGCCTGGCAATAGAGCGCGAAGGCCAAGGTGCGAAGACGGGCGAGTGCCTTTTTCGTTAGTTTGCTTCCGTTTAAGTTATCGGTTTATTGTACCGCGCGATAAGTCGCATAATATATGTAAGTACAATGTTATATAAGTAGCAATTGTATTACCACGTGATAAGTCATATACGCATAACGCTATACGTATAGTAGTATTTTGTTTAGACTTTTACCCACATGCCGTTTATTTTTGCTATACAGCTCCAATCTGGACTATTTCACTTAAACAATTTACCTTATAAATACACACGTATATAACTCTTGATCTATTTATTTCAATACGTTTCAATATGTTTTACCCTTTGAAGTGTTTATACTCAATCCCTTTTTCACTGAAACCTTGAGAAAACCTTCAACCACACTCCGTTTTAAAACACACACCGGAACATTAAAAACCAATTTACTCCCCAAAAAAATCATCAATCTAACTTACCCATCACTACTCCTTTTTCCCCCATAGCTACGAAATCTCGCACTCCCGATCCATTTTTAAATACCCCCTACAACTACACGCACAGTAGGAAAAACATCTCGCACCAGCTGAACCCCACGTGTGCTCCTCTCTCTTTCTCTCTTCAACACCATAGAAAACCTTTCTTTTTTTTCCACGCATATTATCATGCATCTTTGCAACATTTGTCAGTCTGCTCTTTCAGCTCTCGCGCGTCATTTGCATTTCCCGTCTGCTATGGGATTTTCGTCGCGACTGTGGTGCGCGCGCAGCAGCAGCAGCAACTCCGCCGATCTTTTAACGAGAACTCGTTAGAAACTCGTAAAGGAGCTTATCTTCGATCAAGGTCGAGCAGAGCGACCGAACGAGACGACCGTCGCCTGAATTTCGAATGAGCTGCAGCAGCAGCAGCAGCAGGAGTGTGGAGTTGCGTCCCACGTGTGGATGCGATTATCGTATATATAGCGCCACCACCAAGAGCGCGCGAGATGTCCACTGACCGTGTCTCGTGTTGTGTTCAGGAGTAAGAGAGAGAGAGAGAGAGAAGGTTGATGGCTCTTGGGTATAGAATGGTATTGGTATATAGACACGCGTGTGGCTATACGGTCGAAAGGAATGTTGACGTCTTTGTTGTTCGCTTGTGTGAGGGAATTCGGAGAGGTTTTAATTAACTTTGAGAAAGTCGTGGGATTTTAAGAGAAGATCGTGTTACTCTTTTGATGAAGTTGAATGAACGTTGAAAGTAATAAGATGTTTTAATTTATTTTGTGAATTTAATGTGTATATATTTAATATATGAATAATTTAATTACATATGATTGTTAAATCTGTAAATAACCAAATATATATATACAACAATAGTACATTTAGAAAAAAAGCAATAACATGATATATAAAAATTATTGTCAATTATGTAAATTACAGAAATGATTATTAATTCCGTTAATGTAACAACCATCAGCGTAAATATCAGATTACACGGAAACGCCGCCGACAGATTTACAGCCCGTAGCTTGAGCGCGCAGGAAATCCAAGTGGGTGGTAAAGCGTCGAAGGAAAGATTGAATGCATTTATCACGGGCGCGGACCCTAATTAAGAGTAGGGGGAGGGGGGGGGGTCTGCATAGATTGAGGATTATTAACGACGTTGTTAATTGCCTCGTGTTCCTATATGTATGTATCGTCGTCGTTGAGGCGCTTGACTACTGTACGTATATTATGGAGACTTTTATAACTGTGCGGAAAGATTGTAAAACTTGTCGTTTTTTTTCTATAATTGTTTCCTCAGCGGTTATTATTATTGAGGTTAAATTGTCGTAATGACCTGGCGTGTCATTCGCTTAATAACAACTTTGCGGTTCGGTTTTATACAGCCTATACGGTCGTGTCATTAGGATGAATTTAGAGGTGCCATTAAGAGAGAGAGAGACTCGGGAGTCAAAATATTTTTAAGCGTGTATACTATGTGGTCACTTAATTTGCCCGGGTTTTTTTTGTGCGAGGTTTCTTAATAACGCTGATAGATGGTATAATATTAGCTTTATGAATGCTATTTATTATAAAGACGTAGCAAGTGTATATATATATTTGTTTCTTGTCAAATGGGATATACGGGAAACTTTAAGCGTTGTGGTTTCTGTGATGAAAATAAAAAACAGGATGCAAGGTTTTAATCGACGCGAATGCATACCCGTTTTTTTTCAGCTAACTCCTCGCTGACACTTTACTCCGGTTAATCAACCTCCCGTTGAAATCGAGAGCGCGCGAATATCACGCGATGGGCCGATCATCGTCGTTGCAGTATGAAAGCTTGAATAGAGAGAAAGAGAGATAGGGAAAAATTCGCTCTAGGGCGATTCGCTCTTTTAACTAGCGCGCAGAATATGAATTCCGTCGTTCTTGGCATTCCGAGTGGATTGCGAATCGGGTTGAGGGAATTGCACGCGTAGGTTTATGTATTTATATAGGCGAAGTATGATGGGGAAAGAATTTTTGTAGTTTGCTGTGATTCGTATGATTCGATTACAGCAGGTTATCGATAAATGGATTTGCGAGGGTTATTAGATTGTAATTATTTATTTATATTAATTATTTATGTTTTAGGGTTAGTTGGAAAAAATAAATAATAAGTGATGAATTCCGAAGGTACAATTCTTTGAGCTGGGATAAAAGCAGCCATAATTTCATTAACTTTGTCGCAGGTATACGACAAGTGCTATAATTCTATAGCTACCTTGTGTACTATAGTAAACTTTAAAAGTTTGAACCTTTGTAAATATGATATTGCACCAGGTTTATTGCACGGCGCAGGTATATAACACCAGCGCTCAGCAAGTTGCACCGGATCCTCAGCAATATACCAACACAAATACCATAAAGTTGAAGTCTTAATGATTAGATTGAAGATGCACTGACCGACAGTTTAGCAGGTAGCGCAGTTGCCACCTCGACCGATCATTGAAGTTAAGCAGCAATGAGCGCGGTTAGTAGTACTTGGATCGGTGACCATGTTTTTCCTATGGATTTTTCCCGCCCTACAGGCGTAGCTCTGGGCGAATGCGGGATGGATGAGAAATAAGAAAAAGAAAGAAAATATGGCCTTCCGATAAGTTATTATATATATAAGTTGCATAATAAAATGGTACAGGTAAATAAAGGTACACTCAGAAAAACGATCCTCCGGTTTTGAAGTGAAATTCTTCCCGAGAAAATCATCCTGCTATAAAGAAGGAAATGTAGGAAAAAATTCCCATGTTTTCTGGTACTTTGGTAATATCAACGAAAAGTACAAATTTTTACATGGAAACATGGTAAAAATTACTGGTAACATAGTAAAAATTACTATTTTTCGTTGATATTTCCAAATTACTAGAAAACATGAAAATTTTTCCTACATTTTTCTATCAGTGTAGGAATATTGACTCCCTGTCGCAAAATAATTTGTCCTTCCATAAGAAGATATTCTCTTCGCCCTATCTTTAGCGGAAATCCTCCTTCAACAAGCAGATTATCGTTGGTGCAAGAATATCGTTTTCTGAGTGTACGGGAGAATACGCACTAGGCTACACTCAGAAAAACGATTATCTGGTTTTGAAATGCAATTCCTCCTGAGAAAATCATCCTGCTATAAAGAAGGATTCTTCCTGCGCCAAAAAATTTCTGCCTGCGTGAAAAATCATCATCTTGCTATAGGAGTATTGACTTTATGTTACAAGATAATTCCTTCTTCCATAAGAAGATATTCTCTTGGCCCTATTTTTAGCGGAAATCCTCCTCCAACAAGCAGATTCTCGTTGGTGCAAGAATATCGTTTTCTGAGTGTAGTAGACTGCATGAAAACCACCAAAAATAACGTCATTTTATATTATATATATATATCTAGATGCTTAACTACACCTGTCGAGAATAATAAATCCGAATGTATATTTGTCGCTTCCCGGAATGATCATATAAGTGAAAAATTTTTGAAAATCAATTTATGTGATTTTCGGTACTTTTTAATAGTCTTCTATCATGTAATCAGAACTAAAATGTATAAGCTGCACTTCTTTTATCGAATGAGCACAAGGAAAAACAATATAACTGTATTTTTCCGAAATAACCATATATCTGCACTGTTTTCATTCAATATTTCGTAAGAACGATACAATTCAAGCTTCAGAATAGTAAATTATATGCACCTAGGGAGTAAAAGTTTTTTACTTACTGTTGTGGTGCATATACTAATTTTCTCCGCGAGGAGCGTAAAATGCATAGGCTGTTTTTCGCCCGCTGAGCGTATAACAGTACGCACTTTATGCGCCGTGTGGAAAAAAAGTAATTACATTGGTATCTCGCAAATCCTGTGAACATTTACGACAAATTTAGATTATTAAAATCTAAAAATATGAATAAAAATTACTGGAAAAACCGTATCACTACACTAACATTTTTCCTTATTCCCGGAATAACCGCAGATAAGTGACAGTCAATTTTTCAGCCTGATCACTAATTGGTTCAGTATAACTATGGAAAAAATACGTCATTTAAAATCGTGAAAAGTGTAGATATATGGTTATTCCGAGAAGCCACAGATATATTGATCTACATATTTCGTTATATAATTGCAAAGAAAAACCTATTCATATAAATATACGAATTTAGCTATGATGGTACGGAAGCTCGCGCTATAGAAGCATGCCTTTTTGTTGTACTTGATTAGCATGAAGTCCATGTAAATGTAGTACAAATTCAGACTTTAAGAGTATAGTTAGTATTAGTACTACGGTGGCATAACACAAAAACTGCGAAAGTATATAATTCATGCTAATAGTGCAGGATATACTTCCATGCTCCGAAAGCAGCGAGTCCATACCACGAGAGCATGGAATTCGTGCAACGGTTTTAGTCGATCCGTCCGTGACTCTTCTATTGCAAGAATCTCATACCACCATGGTATGAAACTTTTGCTATTGACGGGTGACGGCTTCTAAGCTACACTAGTACAATGGCGCTACTCTCCGCGCACATACTGTTTAATCATTTAGTAGCGAGGGGTATCATGATGCGTGTGCTAAATTCATACGCTATTAGTATCAACAAACAATGCTGTATTAGTGTGCACTAACTTTATGCTGCCGTACATAAAATACGCTCCGTGTAGACGAGGAAAAACAACACCTATAACGACAAAACCACCACTCGCATCAACCACTACAACAAAAAAAAAGAAACTTTCCCAAAAACCTAAACTAATCATGACTCAGACCCTCGTTTCCTCGAAAAGAAAAACACGGTAGAAAAAAACCATCCCGCAAACCAATCAGCGCTCTGACGCACGTTTTCTCCACTCTAACCTTTCCCATTAGCCATACTACCTACCCTGCACCTAACTGTATATCCACACGATATCCTCCCTCGTCGCTCGCTTTCCAAAGACACTTTACCAACCTCACCTTGACCTATACTCACCATCTTCTTCGCTTTTTTTTTCTTCCTCTCCTCTAACACTCGCTTTGCTTTACAATACACCTCTTGCTACCGCGAAGGCAACAGCAACATCAGTATAAGCATCCCGCTGCCTCGTAATCTTCTTTCACAGGACTTTCGCCGTCACCCGTGCCGCACGCGCGGTGTGTATACGCATTGCCGCAACAGGTGGCGACGCGCGCTGCCTACAACAACTCTCGTATATATCTATATCTACGACGCTGACGCTGACATGACCTTCGACATGATGGCATATGTACATGTCTATAGAATAAGGTATAGTGCGTTGCTTTTCCTATCAAAGGGAGGGTTGGCATTTAGCGTTGAAGCTTGAGTTTCGATTTGTTGGTACGCGGTTCGCGATTTTTGGGAAGGTGAGAGATTTTAGAGGTTAGCGATGAGGGGTTGGTGAGAGAGGTGGAAGGGTATCAGGGAAATAGGATTTAAGTTGGGTCTGGTTTAGATTGTTGGGAAAGTGAGAAGTGATTAAGGTAAGGTCAACTAACTTTGTACTCTGGAAGTTTGAGGTTCCAAGCTTGTTGTATATAGATTTAAACTTTAATTTGCATTAGAATGATTTGAACAAGAAGCATTACATCTTCGATAATTTGAAAATGAAACCTATATAATCCGTATAATGGATTTTCACATTGCACAACGAGGTTCCTCAAAATCAATTAAACAGTGGTGACTTCTTGCTTCAAAAACTACAGGGAACTTATGCATTTTGCAACGATTTAAATTATTCCCCGTTTCTTCTAGCCATAGTCCCGCATTCTCTAACCCGCGGCGTTTCTCGCTCATCCACCTCTTTGTCGTCCCTATACCCGCCGACACCGACACACGCTGTCGTCTCTTCTCTCTTTCTCTATACACATACCTACGCCGTTTAATATACGCGCATGACGCACAGAGAACTCCTCTTTCGTGGCCTTGCCGCATGCATCACGCGCATGCACATATAATATCTACGTACGTATAGTCGTCTCTCTTTGTATGTGTATGAGTGCGCGGTCGTATGGAATCAGAGGCCAATTGCGCGAGAACGATCGAGTGAGCGTGATAAAAGAAGGCGGTGCGGTCTGCGCAAGCGCGAGATGTGTTTTTCTTCTTATATACATGTATGTATATATATATACTTCACGAGTTTGTCGGAATAGAGAGGAGGGAGAAGAGGGGAAGTAAGAGTCGCGCGCGTGTGCGGAGGAAGGGGAAAAAATTATCGATAGGAGATTGAATGGAAGATAAGGCGCGAAGGAGAAGTGCGGAGGAGACGAGAGTGAACGTGGGGTGGGGAACAATGCGCCTGCTGTGAGTGAGAGAGAAGTATAGATAGGTAGAGAGAAGGAAGATATTGCAGGGTCGAGGTGTGCTATGTGTGTGTATGTGTAAGGTCGAGGAAATGAATTTTTAGGTTGAACGATCGATGGCTGTTCTGCGGGATGGTTTGTTATTGGGTGAGAATGCGAATAATGTGATATATGGCCGTAGGGATCGCTTTGAAATGTAAGTAAAAATGTTTTCAACCTGGGAATATATTTGTGATGTATAGGTTTCAGAGTAATTGCTCAGTTTTATTAAATTTGATAAGTAATGGTGACAGAGATTCGAATAGCTGTTGGGTAATTTGCAGGTGATGTGTTCTTTTTAATGATTTTAAATAATTTCTTTTGAGTGTCATAAAGCAAATCCACAAGAAAAATAATCAATTACTGTTATTTCTTAAATCAACTGTATTCTCTTTTTTTCAGTGATTTCAAATTGAAAAACAACCGAATAACAGGCGAAATTAATTTTTTGCTCGCTCGTATTAAACCAATTAAGGAACGAATAAAAAATCTAACGATACACATTTATCCTTCGTCCCGAGATTTATCGCCATAATATTTTCTTTCTTACAAACAATGATAAGCATGAAACAAAAAACTTACGGTCAAAAGTTAATAATCGTCCTCTTCAAAGAAACAAATATACCATTTATCCTCAGAAATACCCGCAGTATATATATATTTCTCGTAAAATTCGCAACACTATTATATACACCAGTGACTATACAAAGAAGGTTTAAAAGCCCACAAGCCGAAAGAAGAGCCGCAGTGCTTCAAATTAGGCGCGATATACAAGGCGCAAACAAGGGCAGAGGTAAGGGGGAGGGGGGAACGACGAGTGGAGCAAAAAACAGAGGACAACGGACGACTTAAAAACCCTCATAAAAAGCCTCGAGAAAACGAGGGCAACAAAAATTAAGAAAAGACGAAAGAGAGAGAGAGAAGCGTAACACACGTATATATATATACATACACAGTCGCGTTGGATGCAATAAAAAGTCTCTCTATAGGCAAGAAAAGGCGAGAAGGCGGAGAGATAAAATAAAGAGAGGATAGGGGAGAAAAAAAAGCGCGCGCGCAGCAGCAGCACGGCCCCTCTATATATCCGCACGGCACGTGCCTAGCATCTCTCTCTCTCTATCGTTCTTTTTCCTCTTCCTATACACACACACACATATACGCACGCGGCATCCCCGAAATCTTTGACTGAATGCCTAATGCCTGCGTGCGGGCGGGCGGCCCGCACACCGCAACCTGTTACCACACGCGTGGGTGTGAAGAGAACTATATATATATATATAGAAGCACTCGCGTCAAGTGTATAAATCCTCGAGCGACTTCTGTTGATTTCTTCGCGGGGGTTGCATATACGCGTTCGCAGTTGGCATGACCGCGCCATTGTTTTCGCAGCACGACGACGAGATATTTCGGGCTTGAGCGCTAATTAGTCATATCGCGCGTGGTGCGATCCCCTTTTTAGAGTCTCGTGGGTGCATTGAACTGCACTTCGTAGGCGTGTGTATGTGTGTGGGGAATGATGTCAGGCTGAATGAGTCGCGCGTTTCGTTGTTGTACACCTTGTTTTGCGAGCTGCTGCTGCTGCTGCTGTAGTGGTCGGGGTGGTATATGTTGTGACCGAGTCATCGTCGTGGTGGGTATATAGGATATAGAGGTGATGGATATATCATGGTGCGGTAGCTTTTTGGTGTCATAATTTGGCCGGCATGATGACGGCGGTTTGTGTAGTGGGTTCGGGTTTGCGTGTAGATGGTGAACTGTTTTGTTATGTAAGGTGCGATTTAACGTGAGGTTTGGTAGAATAATGATATATTTAATGTTTATGTATGGTTTTAGATTTAGATGTAAATCAGTTTGCTATATAAAATTGTATAGTTGAAGTTAATTGGCGTAATATAAAATTAAGTCGTACAACTGTTTTAATGATAAAATTATCTTGATCAAGTGCGACTAATAGTTGAAGTTATAGACGTGATTTGCAGATTTTGTAAAATTTGTGTGGAACGTGGGGTAGTGAGGTGTGTAAATGAACCAAAAGCATCTTGGTTTCATAGGGTTGATCTCGTTTTGATTTAGCTACACGTCTTCGAGTTCGTCTTTCGTCTTTGAAGATTGCTCTCGTCTTGAGATATCTACGTCTTCCTTTTGAACAGCTCTCGTCTTAAGCCATTCGCATCTTTCCTTCTTCACATCACTCGTCACGCATCACATTACAAACATTACCGCTCAGTTGCACAATTCACTGCTCCTTATCCCGGAGGGGCCCCCAATTATATGTGGGACATGGTGTAGTGAGGTGTGTAAGTGCATAAACGTGAGAATTTTGAAAATTAGTTCATAAAATATATGTTCGTTTACGAAATAAAAAAAATTCTCTTTAATTTATCGCAAATTGAAGTTGTATTCAAGTTGTATTATCTTCAACATAATTATTCGTTGATTAATTGATAATTTTGATCCGAATTCATAATTAAATTAACGAAAATGATCGGAAAATAAACGAGAACCGGACTATTAGATAAGTCCAAGTTCCGGGCATAACGACATAACTTCATACTTTTTCGAGTTTTCACGAAGGAGAAAATTCATAACCTGGTCATACCACCGTGTAAATATTTGTTTTAAATGTGTTAATTGATTAGTACAGTATCGCGCCATCATCTCGTTTATTCCAATCTTATGAATAAGTTTGAACATTGAAACCCATTTTTCTCAGAAACACAAAAAGTGAACTTATTTCGTTATATCTCGAAGCCACAGATATATTATACGTGGATTACAGCTTCATAATCTTCAGCAGCTCAATTATTCGTTATGATTTGAAGATCGGAGGAAATTATCCTATGCAAACAGTTAGTTTTATAGCAGAAGTATCAAGAATGACCCTGCTGTTGGGTGCTCTGTAAATGAATGGTAAACAACTCTTTATGACAAGTTAAATACTACTTAACTAATGAACTTAAACCATATAATAAAAGATTACGACGAATACGGAAGAATTAGTAGAAGGCGGAATCCCAGGACAAACCTATTTTATTACTTTAACGACTTAGACATTAGACATAAAGTATGCCTAAACAATGCTAAAAATATTCTTCTCCTCCGAACCCATCCCACCGCACGAACCATATCTCTTATAAGGTCGGTATCAATAATACACACAAGTCTCGTTTAAATTTACCCGCATCCCAACAAAAAGATCATCTCTTCAATCTCCTCCTTCATCAAAACTCCAACATATACACAGCTCTAAATAATTCAATCGCTATATAGACCGTACTCTTTTTGCACGTCCGCCCAATCGCTTATAACATATATATACTCTCGTGAAAGTCCAAAAATAATCGCACAAAGAAACATATATACGTATATATTCCAGTACGAACGCGCATATATACTCTTTCTCTCCCTCGCTCGTCGATCGTCTCTCGCTCATGCTCTCCACACTATATACGCGCGCTCGCGTAAGAAAAGTGTGTCACGATGGAGGCCTTAAAATATTAAAAGCCATTGCGGAACGCGCGCGCGCCAGACGCCGGCTCTCGTGGTAGACCGGTTAAGTGCAAGCCGGTAAGGAGAGAGAATATATATATGTATATGTATATACACGTCGTGGTAGAAAGTGGCCAAGAATAGACGCGCGCGCCTCGTGAACGTTTAGATATTTTAAATCGCGAGCGTATACGCGCGCTGTTATAGGGTGAAACTCGAAGCCACCGCGCGCGCGAGCGTATATAGCGATCGTTAGTCAAAGGAGACCACTAGCGTTGATTTACAGCTTTTGCTAAATAGACGCGGAATGCAGACGTGGCAGCGTGTGTATGAGGAGGAGGAGCAAAACTAAGGGAGTTGATTGACAAGAGCGCGTACAAAGGGCTTTTTTTTATATGCGTAATTCGATATATATATATATTTTCTTAAAGTTGACGCGATCATGGTACTTGTTTTTTGCACGCGTATATATTATCGAAGAGAAGAGATTATGGTGAAATTGTTTTGTGGACTGGTTGGGAAATAATTGACGTCCCCCCCCCCTCCACTCTTCTTGTATCTCCGATGTGTTTATGTATCGTTATATACGCGGCGTGTAAGAGGCGAGAGAGTGAGTGAGTGAGTGAGCGAGCGGCGGCAGCGCGTAATTGGATATCGGCTCGCGTAATTAATGACTTTATTATAGCTGTTTGTAGTAATTAGCGGGTATTATTTTAAAGTGAATTGCGCGCTACGGTGTTCCCACGAGGTTTCGCTGAAATCTGATATTGTGTAGGTAGCGGCGAGTGTCCGGGTTTTGGTTAATTTGTCCGCTTTTTTATGCGCTACTTTTTTGTTATAAAGGTTCGGTTGTTGGAATTGATTGTATAGTTAAGGTTGGGAATAGGGTTATTGGGGTATGAGTTATTGTAGTGTTTTACAGTGCGTTCAAAGGGTTGAATGGTATGAGAACGATGAAGCAGTGAACAGAGAGATTGAAAATGACGATTTGTAAAAAAATTAAAGTACATATTTTTTTTTTAAATACGTCGCGAAAGTGTTAGTATTTTACTTACACTAACTTTGACGGGTTGATATAATAGCTATTTAGACTGAAAGTTTTAGACCTAAAAGTACGTTCTAATGGTAGTTTGTAGCACGTCCAGCAATGAAGGGTTTCATCCCAACAATCAAAACATTTATCTATAAATTCGTTATTCTACGCTTTCTTTCATTATCTATTCTGTTGCTTATTTGATTCTTTCATTCTCTCCTATCTCTCGCTGTTTTCCAGGTCCCATGAAGTTTCAATTTTGGTACTTATAAAATGATTTTTTAACTTTAAACGATTAAAATTATTTTTAATTATCGAAAGGCTATCATTTACTAAGATTTGTATATATGAAATAAATATCTCGGTGGGTTTAATAAATAAGAACAAAACTATTCAGTGGTAGAAAATAATCTATTTTATGTTAAATATATATTGAAAAATACACAAAAAAGGCCCGATAATAATAATTGAAACGATATCCGCGTATACAATGTTTTTTTTTCGTTTTGCAAATAAACTTCATAATTTCTACGTCGACGTACAATGCATATTGTCAATAATCTCGATTGATTTGTCTACTTCCTTGCTTCTACTTAATAGCATCGCATTTATCAAAGTACCGTTTAAGCGCATCAGTATTTCATGTTTTCGCCACCAACATCCACAATTTAATATCGATGAATCACTAATCCAACCTATATAACACACTCGACCATTTTTTTCTGGTCCAGCTTACAACGCACTAAAAGAGCCATCTTGTCGTAGAAATAATCAATCAACGATTCGTTGTCTTTTTTCTTTCTTGCTAATATATTGCTCAACTTTACAAGATAATCCACGTAAACTTAACACATGAGAGTTGTAACTGTTATTATATCACGCCAGTTGCGTACTCTCTTCATCGTGTCCGTTTCGCCAAGTTAAATGACAATGTCCTATTGTGGATCTTTCGGGTCGAACGGCATGATCAGCATTAATAGAAGGGCTGGTTTGATCTGGTCTGCGACACGTGTGTTGCGAGATCTGATGAGCTATTAGTACTTGCATGTGAAGGACTACGAGTAGGATGGCGATGTTGCGAACTGTGAGAGTTGTTTTGGATAGGATGCGTAAATCGGGACGATTTGTTGCGTTTTTTCGTACAGGGTTTGGCATCGTGACCACGAGATGTTTTAGAAGTTTTATTGTCCCCTTGTTCTATAATTTGTAACTATCTATGAAGGGTAATCTCTACGGATAATTATTTACAACACAAACATATATATCTATCTATATTCAAATAAAATAAAGACAATAGAAATAAATATAAATCGTGGGAGTTTATTATTTCATATATTCAATCGCATTGAACAATTCTCCCGTTAGCGTCATACATCTATCTTTATATTATGTCTTTTATTTTTCAGTTACAACAGTTTATATTCATATAGCATAAATCTTAATAACCTATAGATAACCGAAGTTAAATAATTCTTTTTATCAAACACCCTATACTCCTACAGTTCAATCACTACAGTATATGGCACGTCGCTAATACCCAAAAAAGATGCGACGCTAAATAATCAATAAAAGAACAAACAAAAACGAAAAAAATATTATTTGAAGTACTTTCCTCGAACAACGCCGATGCGTTCGAAATTTTTCTATCCTTCGTATGTATCTCTCTTTTACTATAATTCAGAATTAACCCACTGTACAAATTCCAATCATTGCCAAGAAGGAGATCAGTCGCCAAAAACGGAATTACAACAAATAAAAATGAATCTTTCCAATTATCAATCTGCAAATCAAGAAAAATTTCTTTATTGTCGCAAATGCCACTATATTTTGTACCGGCAATTCTAACATCTTACAATATTCTTTTTTTAACAACTTATAAAATTTATCCGACATTGCCGATAATTAGCCTCCTGAGTCTACTATAGGTCAAACTTTAATATTAGAAAACCTGACTAATAATTGCGGAGATCGTGCTATTTTTCTTCACTTGTTTTTAATTAGCTTCGTTATGTAATCATATTGTTGACCTGCCGTAAAACTCTCGGTGTTTACTTTCAATTTCGAAACATTACACTCACTTTCCGACGGATTATTTATTTTTCTATTTTGATTATTTGATCGGTGGGGAACTCTCATATCAGGCGTAACAAAACTTTCAGCATTCGAATTCCCACTTATATTATTTCTCGGATTCTGTTGATTATAATTGTACCCGTAAAAATTATTTTTTCTGATATTTCCACGGTGATAATTTGAATTTTGTCTATAATTGTCTGGAAAACCATTTCCGTTATGCAAGCCATTATCTCCCACGCTTGTTTGTTTTGCGTTAAAACTTTCTGTTGAATTATTATAGTTCTTAAACGGTTTAAAATTATTATCCCGTGGTTTTCCAACGCGCGTTTTAACGAGGTTTGCTAATACTTGACCCATCGCTCGTGAATCGTCAAAATTTATCGGAGCTAATGATTTTTTTATCCAATTCCGATACTGTTGAGAAATAATATAATTTTTTTATACGTTGACATCGCGGGTAAAATATATTCTGCCGATTTTAACTGACGGTAATAATGTGCTTGGAAACTACCTTGTGTCTCTTTATATTTTGTATTTGAACATTTAGCTTCTGCCTTAAACTGTACTGGAGTTGCATAAAACTCGTTTAAAAATGATGTTTCGAACTCGGAAAACATGTAAATATTATTACGTTGTAATTTTCACCACGATTGAGATTTCGCGCCAAGTGCAATATCTAAACAATCTAATTTTCTTTCATCCGTGGTAATATTTTTAATTTTAAAATATTTTTCAATATCATCCAGGAACTCGAGAGGATTTTTTCCGAAAAAATTGGCATTTTCCATTCAATCGACCAACTATTATTTAAGGCACTAATAACCGAACGAATCTCGGCAATACCTGATATTCGTGGTCCATTTTGTACCGATAACACTTGCTGTTGAACTACTGGTTGTGCCGGTATTGACGGTGGGAGAGTAAATGTTGCACGATTTCTTGTTTCAATTATATGACGGGCTTCTGCAAGTTTAGTGCGCAAACGCTCGATCTCTTCGTAAACTTGGTCATTTCAGCGATCTAAAACCACCGCAACCGCGGCTTCTAGTTGTTGCTGCTGAACTTGTATCCTGATGATTTGCTGGGCTGCCATTTCCTCCCGTTGTCGTTCAATCACCTGTCGTAGCCTCTCGCTCTCATCGGCTGTAGCAGATGTACCAGCAACCCTTGAAATCGACATTTTTCTTTTATTTAACGAACTTTTAAAGCACTGTGTGACCTAAGCCCGCACTTAGGTCACGCCTATCCGTGACCTAGGTAGTACTTTTTTGCACCGTGTTTATCACACTCGCTGCGCTCGTGCGTTAACTTCACGGTGCAAAAAAGGACCGCTTAGGGCACGGATAGGCATGACAGCGGGCTTAGGTAGGCAGTGCTATAATATCGTATACGATACGTGTGACCTAGGTAGCACTTTTTTACACGGCGTGAAGTTAGAGACAGAGCGTAGCGAGTAATGTACTATATTTGTATCCATACATATTATAAAATAATAAACTTTCGCTGGATTCAAAAGCGAAATTACTTTTGTTAGGCGCCAATGAAACTATCTATTAAGGATAATTTCCACGGATAATTATTTACAATACAAACATACATATCTATCTATCTATATTCAAATAAAATTAATGCAATAATTCTTTTCATCGAACACACTATTCGAGAGTTCGTGCCATCTACTTAATAGCTGAGAGAGAGAGAGAGAGAGAGAGAGAGAGAGAGAGAGAGTCATGGAACGGTTCCTCTTATCTCTATAGCCTTATGTCGATTTATTACAGTTTTCGTCGATTATTACTTACTTATCTTAAGAGATATCCGCTCCGGTGTGCGGCTCACTCCATACGGGACCTTATTCTGTCTGCTGGATGCTCGAGTCAGAGATAGAATTTTTGCAATCGACTTTTAATCGGCTTCTGAAGTTATAACCGCGCTATTCGAACCGTTACAAATCACTGAGTATTGTTATTATAATGATCCTGTTTCTATGCCACTACGCGGTTGCTACTACATGGGGTAGTGAGGTGTATAAATGAACCAAAACTCTTAAAGTATAAGAAGAAGTATATATTGTTTGAAAAATGTAAAGATACGTATAGGAATAGTATAGATCTCCACTTAGTCGCTGCACTCACCGATCTGACACTCTGGAGTTGCTGGTTGGCCCATCGTCTACCCGCTTCTCCCATTCGCCCTTATTCGTACATCCTTGGCAGAGTAGTTGGCCCTCGCATTTAAACCACACATACATCTCGTGATGATCACTTCCATTTTTACTAGGGGTTTCCCACTAGGGTTTTCCCCATCATAAAATAATACAGCCACTCATAAAGTATATCTTCTCCTAACTATGTATTTTTAAGCCCCTCGCCTTTTTTATGGCAGGGCTTTTTATACTGTCCCCAACACTTTTCTCCTACATTCTCTCTCTCTCTCTCTCTCTCTCTCTCTCATACGCTACATCCAATCCCACACTAGTAACAATAAGGATTTGCTTTTGTTGCAGTTTAGCAAATAAAAACAAGTTTGGAGCACGACTAAAAACTGAAAACTGTCTAATAGACTGCGCAGCGTTTAGGACGATCAGTAACTTTTGCTCGCTCGAAGGCAACTGCTTATCATCCGCGTGTTCCTTACTCTATTGCTACAATTTTCCAAAATATCGTTGATGTTATTTAAAAGAGTTTGATCACGTGCAGCTCTTAAAAATGTCCTGCATAAAGAAACCTTGGCAATGAATAATCGGTACTGTTCTTTAACCAACGCCCTATATCTCAAGTGCCTAGGCTGGTTTTATGACCGTAGAAAAATAAAGAGGATCGACTTTCAGAGCTCGGGGAAAAGTGGCGCTTATCCGGTGGTTTCATGTGACAAATTATTTCAGAGTAGGTTTTTGTTTTATTGAATGAGACTGGGTTGATGTTAAAAAGTTTGTTTTGAAAAGAAATGTTTATGAGGTTTTGTAGATGGATTCATGCACGGCGTTAGATTTTACGATTGATTGTTTATGCATTCTTCAGTATAAAATTTCTTACTGACAATTATTTTTTGTAGTAAGTATAAGCGTCTATTTCTTGGAATAATTGTGGCGATATAGGTATATTCGGAGAAAAACTTTGCAGCAACAATTACTGCATTTGATTGTAAATAAGCTTTTCTTTTCGCGGTGATTTGGTGATTTTAACAAAACTATATACAGGTTGCCTTGCATATAAAGTTTAGTACTCATAGCAATTTTCAACGTATATTGGAGTAATTTTAATAAAAATATAAGTCTATCCGTCGTTTATAATCTGGTATACTAATTTTTAGTACGATTCTTTTTCATACAGCCTTTACGGGTCAACGGATAACGAAACAATATACCCACTTTTCAAAACCACCCAAATACAGCAAATTTCAATTACTTAAAAAACTTGTTTTTACTGACTTACTCTACACAATACTAAAAAACAATCAAACCTTCAAACGCCCTAGAACAAAATAACCTTTAAATCCTGATTTATCCGTTCCCTTAACCAATCTGCTATCGAAATCCCCATGAATAAAGAAAACTCTCTCTCTCTCTCGCAAGCCTGGCTATTTAGCGTTACACGTCGACGCTTCGGCGGCCAAAAATCTGCCCCCATTCGTCACGAGCCAATCTTCCTCATTCATTACACCGAAAGGATATATATCTATACACGTTGGCACAATCCTCCCTTCAGGTCTCATCCTCGTTCTTTTCCTCAAGCCATTCGTTGGATCCGAGCCATTCCGACGCGGCGGTTCCTTCAGACATCCATGACGCGCGCACAGGTTCTTGGCATCGTGATCGATTGCGCGTGTTTCAACCGGAGAATCTCTCGAACGCGAGCGATGTTGGGAGAACGGTATATAAGTGTAGTAAATGTAAGAAAACGACTATGTATAGTAATTACAAGAGAAGAAAAAGAAGATTTTATGGTAAAACCGAGTGGGTGTTGTTGGAGCGAAGAGGTGAAAGGTACAGAAGGTGTAAGGTCGGAAATTTATTGTTAATTAATAGTGGCTTCGTGATGGTGATGGTTGGAGTAATTGCTTCCTTGTGAGCTACGTATAGATATATAGTTGAGGAGGACGAAAGCGCACGCGCGAGCCTGAATTTTTACGGCAGGTGACAGAAGTTGCAAGTGTCCGAAGTGTATAGTACCAAAGTTTTATGACCAACTTTTATGAGCTATTGATATACAAAAACTACGGGTGTTTTACGCAACCGGCGGCTTTATTTAAATTTTAACTCGCGATAATTAGTTCAGCGAAGTTTATAGCTGTAATCGGGAGTTTAATAATAATATAAGACAAGAGAAAAGGCCTTATGGTTCTGTGAGAGTTTTTGATTGAATAATAACTATATATA
>JAWWEQ010023876.1:0-27297 GCA_035583055.1 Torymus tubicola | reverse complement strand
TTTTATTAATAATTTAAATTTGTTTGTTGCAGATGATTTTACTGGGAAAAATTTAAAGGTGTCCTCCCCCCTTAAGACATTTAATAGCGTGGATTAACATAAGAAATTTAACGTGCACGTGCATTCGGCAACATATTCCACCAGTAAAATACCAAGAGACAGAAATTGTATAGAATAGGCAAATATTCAAATAGATAGCCAGGTAAATAAACGATTAGATTTAGAAATGGACAATATTTTTCAATAAATAACAAAATTTTTAAAATTATAATCATATTAATGTATAGAAATTTTATCTTCAAAACTATTTTCCTCTCGAATTCATCTGCAATTTCCTTCAACGAAGAGTTTTGTTATCACCTTACTCATAAAATAAAATAATATGAAAAAGTACAAGTAAAACTGTCTTTGTATGTGGTGCATTAACGTTGCACGGTGATTTCTCTTACATAACGAAAGCTCTCGAGGAAATCTCACATTCTTTAGAAAACCAACTATGCGCTGCTTACTTCTGCCAGCTCACGTTTTTTCCTACTTCTCGCGTGAATAAATCTACGAGCATACTGGTTTTCACCCAACGCGTGCGAATGTTGTTATGATGAACAAAGGAAACGAAAAAGGGGGAAACGAACAAAATGGATGTCCGGGCTTGCAAGAAAGACAAGTACGTTGAAAACAAGTGGGACCTTCTTTGTGTAATAAAGAAAGGATTCTAACGTGTGAATTTTTTAAAAATAATTTAAACAAACATACGTTTTCTAACATGAATTTATTTATAGTATTAATGTGAAAAAGGTACACGGAGAAAAATCGTAGAGTACATTTTAAAACTTATATAGGAAAAATTACTATTTTCTATATAGTATCGCTGGGATCTACTTGCAATATAGTAAATTTTATTTTCAGTCAAGAATATTTACTATTTTCGAAAGTAAACTGAAAATTTTCACCATACCCTGGCCGAAAGTACCACTTTCGCTCCCGGCTCCGAAACGCGAATGTGGTATTTTCGGCCCGGGTATGATGAAAAATAATATACGCAACATGGGGATAAAGAGAACCACCCCAGAGCACATGTTTGCCAAAAAAGTAGTTGTAAAAACATATAATGCATAACACCCTTATCAGTTTTGAAGAGAAGAAAATGATAAATACATATTTTGTTAAGTTATGTCGGCTTACTGACAGGTGACCCAGTAAGAAATATTCCTATTGAAAATAGTAAAATTTAAAAGAAAATGAGGAAATTTTATTAAAAATGTAAGAAAGTTTATTTAAAAAGTAGGAAATTTCGGCGTATTCCGAATATGTCCCATCTCTACTATAGGAAATAGTAATTTTTCCTATATAAATTTTAAAATTTATTCTACGATTTTTCTCTGTGTAGGATATATCTATTTTGTAACTACTGTTCCCGAAAAAAAGAATAATGGAAAAATTGAAAAGTTACAAAAGATTAGAGAGAGAGAGGGAGAGAGAGCAATAAGATTGAATAAACTATAAATACTAGGGTTAATCAGCGCGCTACGCGCGTTTATATTCGTCTTTTGTTTATTTTTTTTATCGAAAATTCGATATTCCATTGCATACATATTCGATAAAACGATAGTTCTCGAATAGGATTTTTATATAAAGGAAAATATAGTAATCCGATATTAATAAAAATCAATTATTTGGTACATTCTATTTCAGTTATAAAATTTAATACAATTTAATACAAAATTATTTTTGTTCACCCTTATTGTATTTAAAATATCGTAACTAAGAAAAAACAACAACAAATTTTTTTTTTCTTTTGTTTCTTTCTGTTTTTTTTTTTGTTTTTTAACAAGAAAGAAACAACAACCAATAGATACTATCATCTTCCAATTGAGTCATCATGAGTTCAAAATATTGATTGGAACATTTTTTTAATATCTTGTTACATGAGAGTAACACTAGGAGTCAAAGGGTTAAAATTAAAGTATACGAAAACACCCCTACCGATTCATTGGCACTTAACATTTTTAAATTTATTTTATTTTTCTATTACACTAATTGTTAATGTTAAAAAATTGTGGATAAAAAATTTTCATCGAAATAAATAGACTTAAAAGTTATGGTTACTAATAAAAATGTCTCATCATATTGCAAGTGCAACGAGATCCATTTTATCATAATGTGCATACTATATGCAACATATAAACTCAATCCATCTTGAAAATTCTTTACATCTTTTGTTATTTAATAGATATATTAATATATTTAATAGTTGTACATATTTGAGACAATTCTATTGATAAATGAAGACAAAGCTTAAGAAATCTGAATATATTACATCTTTCGATTTTTGAAATTTATTCTCCATTTTATAGATTTGCCTGAAATTGAATCTAAGATTAGATAATAAGTTAATAGAATTTGATAATAAGCTTGTCTATGTTCAGCAATTCTCAGAATTTGAAAGAAAAGTGATAATAATAAGTATTTAGTTAAAACCATTGTTATCGCGTCGACGGAGAACTTTGTCGGTGTAAGGCATTCATTTCAGTCGAGTAGCAGAAATTTATTCAAACGCGTTCTATCTGCATCTTTGTAGGCCTTCTTATTATGAATCAAAACTAACAAACGCCAAAGTAATTTGAGAATTTGCTAATTAAATTCGGTTTCTGAAAGTTATCAGCTATCCGTGTAAAAGAAACGGGCTAAAGATGAAAAAGGCTGCTTTGCCGGAAAAATGAAGTTGTAGAGCATTTTAATAGAATTGAAAATAAGAAAGGAATAATAATGAATTCCGTAGATATTGGTTTTCGATTTCCTAGCACTAGAAGTTCAAGCAATAAAATATTCTGAATTAAAAATTCAATTCCAGTGAGTGGAAAATTCTTTAAGAAAATTCTTCAGGCTGAATTGTAGATTTCTACATTATTGGTCATATATAATGTTTGGACAATTGTTTCAAAAGTAGTGACAAAAAGTATTATTAAAAGTGAAAACTTGGGAAAAGTTTGAAAAAAAGAATATTTGAATTGTATTGAAAAATCAGTTACAAACACTTTTATGGGAAAAAGCCGAACGATGGCATAAAAAACCATTTTTATTTTAACAAAACGAAAATGCACAAACTTTATAGATGAACACAGAAAAATACAGAACTCAAGAAAACAAGTAATGTTAGTTAGATTTAATAGCACTAAGGCGTTGCCAAGAAGGCGGATTGCCACAAAGACGGTATGCCAAGGTGATCGGACGTGTGTTCGATCAAGAGGTGATATTGGAGGATGTATCAGATTAAGTCGCGATTTTTTAATATTCAACACGTAGACTTGTGTTTTCGAAAACGTTGCTAGAGAGACTGACTCTTTTTTTTACAAACTAGACGTATCATCGTCATGGTAACGCGCAGTCATTTTTTTTTCTTTTTCGCCACTACTTGCCATTTTCATTCGAACGTGCCAGCCAGCACACATGCATTCTTTTTTATCGGACTCGCGCATACTTAAAAGTGTTACGCCGTAACAATATTTATTCTATTAATTTATAGATGTTTAATTCTATTTAGGCTGTGATTTAGTTATCTTGTACGTTATTATTAATATTTTGATAAACACATGTCATTATACTAACTTATTTTCTCAATCTCCTGATTCAAAAGACACAATTAAATTTTTTTCACTTTTCTTATTATCAATTCAACCCTATATTATCACTTCATTTTTTTAAATAATAACGCAAAACTTATATTCACTCGAAAAAACAATCTCGTGGTCGAAGCAAGAAGCCGTAAAGGCTTCGCAATAAAAAACTATCGTCTTAAAAAAATATATGATTCACTATATAATCCTCGACTCACCTGCAATTCACCAACGCATCTTTCTCTGTAAAAATTCGCGTCGGGGTTTTTACGTTAGATCACTCAACGTCCGAGGAAGCGATCGCCATTTATATTTTCACGGGTCACGACGGGCCAAGACGCGCGACAAGTATTAATAGGTCGGCGGGCATGTGCGCGTACGCGCATATACGCGCCGGAAGCGCGAGTGTCCTGCGCGCTCGTAAACGCGGCTTTTATTTTGTGCGCGTGGCTGCGTGTATACAGGGGAAGAAGGATGGAAGCCATTTGGCGTACGGGGGCGATCGTAAACTGGAAGAGAAGTAAGAGAGAGAGAGCAAGAGAAATATGCGTCGGGGGTACTTGTATATCGCCATTCGAGAGGCTCGCCTGTGCGCGTACCCTGCCTTTTCAGATTCTTAACGCAACCACGCCATACAGCCGTCTGCTAGTGGTGCTGCTGATGCAGCTCTTTTTTCTTTTGCTCTTGGATAGAGAAAAATATGAGAGTAAATGGAAACAGCAACTGAAACCGTTATGTACATTTCTAGGGTGTTTCAACTCTTTTCATATTCATAAGCAAGTTCGGACGAGTCAAAATGCACGGCAAACTTTTTAGATATGCTTAACATAATTGACTGCGGCATATGTATTTGACATGTACAAATAAAATTTACATTGAATAAAAGGATTAAATGTATTTCATATTTAAATGATGAGATTCAGATCAATATTTTATGATTTTCATTTTTACGCGATATAACGACTGCATACACAAAAAAAAATTAATTAATGAGTTATTTTTTATTTAATAAGTAAAATAGAATATTTTCTGTAAAAAGTTAAGCAGAAAATATTGGAAACTATCTTTTAACCCGAGTGGATGTGTTTGTAAGTAGATATTGCCAAATATAGTCAGACAACTTTAGAAATTCTTGTATTTTCGATAACTTTATTATAATTTATCAATATCAAGTTTAATTAAAAAAAATATATTTTAATATTTTTTTACATTAGACTAACTATCTCTTTTATTATAATCAAGATAATTTGCAGTGCTAGCATGTATGTGTATATAAAAGAATATCTCTGAAAGTGAGTGGCTCGGAAAGCATATAAATAAGAAGTAACGATTCACTTGTAAAACTCATATTCAAACGCGCAATTCCCGGAAAAAGATCTTGTGACAGAGCTTCAAATCTCACAAAGAAGAATCCAGTTACTCGACTTATACTTTACGCTTGCGCGCGCATTCCCGCAGACGCATAAAAAGGAGGCCGAAAAGATCAAAAAAGTCTCTCGTGGCGCGCGAACGTGCGACATCAAAGGACTCGCGAGCCTACCCACGCCCACGGGATTAAAGGCCGCGGAAAATATGTCAACGAGCGAATCGTTCCCTTGCGCCCAGTTTGCCGCCTCAAAGCAGCTCGATTAACGAGAAAGGCTAGTGTTCGGGAGATGCTTCGACGATTTTGTTGGAAAAATCTCAAAGAAAGGAGGGGGAGGCGGAGTCCTAAGCAAATGGGAAAAAACTAATTAGCCCTCGGTCCTATGCATACCAAGGTTCGTCCTCGCTCAAAGTATATACATAGACTCCCAGCGTATGTAGGGCTTTATAACTCGAGAGATAGCAAACCACGACTGCATGAGAATCGATACGTATACGCCCCGGAGGGTGAGTTACAAGGCTCGCCACCGCCACCGCAGTCACCGCTCATAAAAAAGCGGCGACGACCTTGATTTCTCGGTAAATAATAAAAGGAGCTTTTGTCTCGTTGAAGCCTTTTTTCAGTTTCGTGCTCGGGCGCACGCGCGTTTCGCGTTGTCAACATATGCGTTTCCTCGCATTACTTTTTCATCAGCGAGACGTCGGATGTATCGTGCGATCAAAGTCGTTTATGAATTCATGAGGCGCCAGGTGAGCGATCGGCGAGAGAAGGTGGAGACGAGGCGGAGGAGAGCGAAGTTAACTGTAGATTAAGGAAGCGCGCGAATGATTTATGAGGAGCGCGAGTCGTAAAATAAACACGCTGACGAAGAAGGCAGAGGCGAATGTCGTAATTGGGCATATTCATTCGCCTGCTGTGTCTTGACTATTTATAGTTAATTTTCGTTAATGGACGAAGTAAGTAGCAGTCGAGCAGTGATTATTTTCGTCGACAGAGTAAAATACAATGTTAGATACTTATTTAAAGTCATCTATAGAGTCAACATTCGCTACATTTTCAGAAAGTCTATGTGTGCAACATAGAGAATATTTAAGATATTTGGAAAATAGTAATGTTGCAAAGTTTTTTATTGTCTAAATACAGTTCACACGATTATAAAAGAATTCTCGAAATGTTGATTCCTCGCTTATTAATCAACAAGAGATATGATAATAAAAGTCGTTTTTTTACGCCTCATGTCATAAAAGTCATAAAGAAATTTCGGTTTAAATTAAAAATAAAGAAAGAATAGAACATCATAAATAAAAATTAAACCGTTTAAAATTAAAAGTCTAAATTTAAATTTATACTTTATAAACTTTTTATTTTTTTAATCAATAATTAATTTAATAAAATGAAATAATAAATTTAAATTAAAAAAAAAAGTTTTACAAATTTTGCGAAAGTAGTCAGCTTCATCCAACCATTCAAATGAATAAATTAGTTTCTGGAAGCTACATACCAATGTATCGACATCTATTTTTTAATTAATTATGGAGTTTTCCGTTACAATTTATAAAGATTTTCAACAGAATGAAAATTTTGAGAAAAAGTAGCTCCTTGATATTAAATGATTTTATTTTTTATTTTGTGCAATCGGAACAAAAAGATAAAAGACCGCTTCATGGAACTCTTAATTGTCTTTTATTGTAATATATATTGCCTGATATGTTATTTATATACCGTATTTGTGGTTTTATTTCGATGCTCGTAAAGTTCACCATGCAAACTGAAATTTATTCCTGATTTTTTTCTGTCGCAGTTAGTAGTCATCTCAATTAGCAGTGGAAATTCAAAGCAAAACAAAAACAATACTCTGGCTGAACTTGATTGATCTACCTTGCCCCGTATTTTAGAAGACAATGCGGCAAGTAACGGCATTGAATGCGAATCCCGTGAAAATAGGCGAGCTGGAAAAAAAATCAAAAAGAGACGCACAACACCGCACCAGTTGAAAAGGTCGTGAAAAAAAATTCAAAATCAAAACAACATGTACAGTTTGCCTTTTCGTTTTCCACTCGCGAACCAGTGGGAATTCGTCCCTTTGGATAGTAAAATGCCAATCGTCTACACTTCCATCGGGACATGATGATTGGACATCACTGGAGCGAGCACGATATTACATGGGAGAGTGCGGTACATTTCATCATTATGGAATCCCCACAAGTACCTAACTCTCTATCTCGAAATTTCAAAACAGGAAAAGGAAATTTTCACTGGTTACTTTGTATTTCTTTATCTGTTTGTCTATATTGATAAGATATTTTACGCTTTTTAAGATTGACATGAAACTGTCGCAAAATAATTCTCAAAAAATAATTAAATTCCAAACTTTATATTCTTAATGAATTGATTAATTTATTAATGATCTCTATAAATAACAGCTTTATCTTCCGTCATATTTATATTTTTATCAACAACAAAGCTAAGAGCTACGGTAGCTCAATCGTCTAAGACCTCGAACTTTCGATTCGAAATATTTGTTTACCCAAACAGTACTGTGATCGATTCCTGAACTCGGCGATTGACTAGCACCTCTATGTCGAATTTCCGAAATTCGAATTTTTCTTGTATTTATCTCACTCTAACTCTGGTAGTTCGGAACACACCTAAAACTGTAGATCCCCATTACTACGCGAGTTACTGAGGACGTAGCATAGCAATGCAAAACTGTGTGACTAATAAAGAGGACTTTAGATAGCTATTCGTCTGGAATAACTATTATTATTACAAAATAACTGAATATTTGCTCTTCGTCCTACCAACAACTTTATTGAATGTTCGCTCTCCTATCGCGACTCACGCATACGCTTCATACCTACGGTTTAGTGATTTAGTTAGCATCTAATATATTTCAAATGTTTGCTGCGTTCAAACGAGAGTCTTTCGATAAGCACTTTTGCTTTCCCTCTTAATATCTCTCCAACATTCTTTGATGTACTTTCTCCCCTCTCTTCATTCAGGCTATCCTCAATGATGCACACTCTCCAAGTGCACGAACACTGACGAAAATGTTTTAACAATTTATCCACAGTAGCTGCAATTTTTCAGACTTTCTTTACCCAAGAGAGCAAGCCAAGAAATATCACGCTATTTATGGTTAATACATCATGGTTAATCAGCATAAAAAAATGTGAGACAACGTAGATGCATTTTTTAGAGCTTATCTTTCGAGGGACTACGGATTATGACATGGTGCAGAGGGAACATTAAAATATTCATGTAAATTGATTATTTTTATACTTTATTAAAAGCATATACTTAGTTTATCTAATAAACTTGTTTGTTTTGTAGAAAAAGGTATGTTTTATTTTTTGTTGGCAAACCTTTTGTTTTTTTTTAAGTTAAAAGTTTTTATGGGAAAATTTCGATCCTGATTTAAATTGTTGAAAAAAATTATACATTCATATGTATTGACTTTGACAGTAACAAATATAAAATATTAATAAATAACCTCCAATCAATAAAATAAAAATTAATAATCACACTATGTTTTGTGAAATTTTAGTATTTATTTAGTAAATCTAAACTAAAATCTGATTTATTTTAATTTTTCTATGACTTCTAACAGTCAATCATAATACTTAAAGTAATATTTCACAGTATTTTCGAGTAACATATTGATGTTTCAGTTCTGCGTCAATTGTGTGTAACAACCTATAGGAAACTAACAATACTGTTTTATTTTTCATACTTCAATCAAGCCGATTTTCTAAAGTACCGAAAATATATTGTTGTACACTCGACAAAAGATTATTACGCGACGGCGCTCCGGCAAGCGAGCAAAATGAAAATTGACTTTCAATTAATTTTCATCCAGCGTATATTCGTTACTGCCCGCGCGCTGTATAACGAGCTGTCTCCCATTTTGAATATTAAAATCACGTCCCCGAAATAACTCGCGCAAAATTGGCAATCAATAAAGGTCTTATCAAGACTGACAACTTCTCCCGACATCCAGTCACGGAGGAGCAAGGGGAGGAAGATGATTCGCGTGAAACCACGCGCGAAATGATTCACCGCAAGCCGTGACGGATTCCTCGGCGTCACTTCCGCGATAAGGATATACGGCGATTCGTCAGAGGAATGTCTACCCCTCGAACGAAGAAACGACGAACTCGTAGATTCCATATCGAGATATATACATATAACTCATCTGCCAGAGGAAAAGTACGATAAAACGGCGCGTGGCAAAGCACAGACTCGGCGAAAGCTCCGCGAGCGTTTTAATCATCACCGCCCGCGCCCACAGCGTTTGCGACTGGCAGATCGCTGATGAAAGTCTTTAGCGACTCGCTCCAAACGCGCGGGTGGGGGAAAAATATACGAGCGCTTGTACGGTCCGGATTCAGCTGTGTACGAAAGAAAGCGTACACCGCAGTGCATGATCGTTAAAAGTTATCCGTTTTCGTATAATTCCATACGTCTGGGACGTCGAATGGTTTATGCCGGGGTTAACATCGACTGTGCAGCCGATAAGGGTCGACGGAATCAGTGAAAAAATTTCATGATTTGTTTTCAAGTTAAAATATCTTTACCCGTTAAGTTTTATGAGCATAATTATTTCCTTTGATGACACGTCAATTTTTTAAATTACTATGATGGCAGTTTGCGGTAAGAATGAAATTTGTTTTCAAGTTAAAATATCTTTACCCGTTAAGTTTTATAAGCATAATTATTTCCTTTGATGACATGTCAATTTTTTAAATTACTATGATGGCAGTTTGCGGTAAAAATCACTGTTTAAAAAAGTGACGAAGGAAAGTTGAAGCCAAAATAAAACGTTTGGGATTGGCCGAGTCCGATAGATTATAAGCTTGTGATTGGTGGATGCCTAATTTAGAGATTTTATCTAATTAATCTGAAAAGGATCGCGAAAATTCAAATTTTTTTAACAATTAAACTAAATAAAATAGAAATTAGTAGTATATTTTTTGCTAGAATATGTTTTTACATAATAGAAAGCTGCAAAAATTGTATTTCAGTGAAACCCTAACCTCAAAAATGTCTTCATTGCAAATAATAAAATTATAAATACGATACGAGTTTCGGTATAAAATTCGGTGTAAATCTCAGAATATTAAAAAAAAACATGCAATATAATATTGCAATATTCAGTGTCATACAGCATTTGTTATAGCAAAAATGAGCGTGCGGAGCGCGCATGATCTTACTAGTGAAATAAAAAAATCCATTTAGTGCTATGCGTATACTCTTATACTGGTTATTAAGATTCGAAATTCCTCATAGATCATTAAAATATGATTTCATTATGCTTCAATGGTACATGTACTTCCGTTTACGTTTTTTTAAAAAGACACTCGTATTAAAAGTAAGCACCAAATATCATCTGCGCATTTTAAATTTCTCATTTAACTCAAATGTAGCGTAAATACATAGATTTCGATAACTATAAAATTTCTACTAATCGGCTATTTGCATTATATCGATGTCTTTTTACAAGTATTAAAACGAAGAGATTGGAAACAGAAAAATAATGTTTAATCAAATAAATTGTTTATTTTTAATTTTTTTTCTATCGCTTGAAAAAAAAACAGAAACATGAAGTAAAAAAATAACTGTAGATACTCTGAAAAATAATGGTTTTCTTATTTTGATGAAAATATTTCCATATTAAATTTAAATAAATTAAAATTATGAATATCAACTCGAACACAATTTTACAAGGTATACAATGTAATGTAGGTTAAAGTTACAAAGCGACTTTTTCTCCTGCTGTGAAATCTCTTTCGCGTCACTCGTTTCCGTACGCACGCGCTCGCGGGCGGCCCTCATTTCCTTTTTTTTCCCGCGTCGGTAGCTCTATTTTCTCCTTCTCCGAATCTCTTGACTTAAAGCTGTCATACTTCACTTTCATTTTATCTTTTTTGCTTGTGAAGTCATTTTCTATTTAGTTACGTAATGCACCTTCTCCCATCTCCTCTTACCTGCGCGTATATGTTCGCTATACATCTTGTTTTGTCCCTTTTTTTACGTTTATTTTTACCAGCCGTACTCCACACGCTTATTCTCATGAACCTTCTTGACAACTTCCCACCAAGAGTTGAGAGACAAGATATACTCGGTTAAACGTCAATTTTCAGAAATATGACAGGTGCATTATGACATCTGCTACTCAAGATGCACAATCTTTTTCTTGTTGCAAGTTATTTTTAACTTAAATTTCTCCTCGAGGTATATTTTGACGATTTTTTTTTTAAATTAACATGATTTTAAAATCTATCGAATTAAAAAAATTAAAGTAATTTTTTTGTTCAAACTAAAATAATGTTGAATACTCACTAATTTCAATAAACAACTTTACTGACATACGAAAATCAAATAAATTTCGCTATTTCATAGTATTTAATAATTAACTCTATACAGGGATAAGTTTCGCTCTCCGTTATTAGTGTTACGTACCGACCATTACATAAGATTCTTTTACCCTTTTAATACATTTACTGGGCATCGCAATTTGTTTCGGCTCCGTGCTAAACACAGCGAAAAAAAACCAGCCGAACTTTATCACATCAATTTTGCTCTTTACCTTTCGTTTTCACAAGCTCAATGATAAACGCGCGCTTGACACTCCTAGAGTATGCTAAAAAAAGTAGAGGTCGGCTGAGTTTTCTCTCTTTCTCGCGCTCTCTCTCACACTCTATTTCTTCTATTCTCTCTTTCTCCCTTTTATATCTCCCTTTTGTTGTTTTGCTTCCTGTCTCTTCCACTCTCTTTTCTCGTCGCCTCTCTCTCTCTCTCTCTCTCTCTCTCTCTCTCTCTCTCTCTTTCTCCCCCCCTTGTTTTCTCGTCTTCCAGGGAGGAATAAAAGAAGTACGAGCACAGGGCTAGCACAAGCTTTCGTGGTTTCGCTTGGACCGTAACAGATGAATAAATGATTCCGCAAACGTCCAATAGACGCTGGTGGCGTTGGCCACATTTCAGAAACCGCTTTATTTGCGAGTACAAACATATATGTACATTATTCGGCCGTTGGGTTTATTTTGTCCTCCCGACAGCCGACGTGAGAAAAATACAAAGAACGTGGGGGAGTGTATGGCAACAAAAAAAGAAAGGACAGATGAAAACGTACGGATTGATTGATAGATTGATTGGCTGAAAGGTTAATGCAGAATATCCGCGCCATTTCTGAAATTTTCACTTAAAGAATAATGGTTGATATATATGCTGATTTACAGTAAAGAATATTCCTTTAATTAAAGAAGTAACAAATTCTTTTGAAACTTAAATTTTTAATCGGAAAATTTTTTAAATTCAAATTGATATTCCCATTTATAAGTACTCTCGTAAACCACATACATTCCAGTAATTTTCACTGTATCAAGATTTCCGTAATATATTCGTTTTAGTAGTAAATGCAGGAAATATGAAAAGTTAAATAAAATATCATTAAAAATACATCCGAGAATTTCTGGGGGAATAAAAAGCTAAGAGTACACAGATATAAAAACAAGAAAACTGGAAGCTCGAAAAGGGTAAAAGAGAAAGTGTATATGATGTAAAAAAAAGCTGTAAAGAACACATCTTCTTTCTTCTCTTATTGTAGAAAGAAGGGCATGCTTGCGGTGCAGAGGAGGAAGAAGGCGAGAGAAAGGCAGCCAAGTACAATGACTTATAAACATTTCACGCACGACCCCTCTGGCTTCATTTTGCAGTTTCATGCTAGAAACTGTCAGGGGCTTGAAAGACACTTTTGTCGGCTATTGGCCCTCGGGCTTCCAATAGTGCGGTCGCGCATCTCTCCGAACGTGTGTATACGTATGTATAAGTTTTTCTCATCCCTTTCCACCTCTCCCTCTCTCTTTCTCAATCCTCGTACACCTAGATCGTGAACGTCGCGCCAAGACGCGCTTTTTTCATGCTTTGCATACTGAACGTGAGCAACGCGCTAAAAAATGACTGATCGATAAATATTGCGAGACATTGCCTGAAGCTGAAATTTACGTCGTATTTCAAACTGACGCTCTTTTTTCAGTTGTCAAGAAAACATAAGATACCGGGTAATGTAGACATTACGCATAAAACTCGATATATTATATCATAATTTTTGTTTACCCATTACTGTTTTAATAATAACCTTAAAGTATACAGTACTAGTCATATTTTTAGTAAGCGTATTTTCCTCAAATAAGTAGAGCGAAGTAGAGCGTTTTATTTGACAATTTTTTTTTCACCACGTATCGATCCTGAGAAGTCACATCTCAAGCACGCGTGCTTGGAATAAACGAAAATTTTTAACATTTACAATCTATACGTGAGCCAATAGATCATTTTAAAGAATAATTCATAAACATAACAATTCTGTCAATATCAATATTAATATTTAACCGTCAGATTAATGAAGTTAAATTTTGTGTGTACCTGTTATAAAAAAAATTATTTTGTCAATTCAATAACTACAAAAAATTATATTATCGTAATTTCTAAAAGGCTCTTATAAACAAAATAATCATAATATCTTAAAAATATGTAAAAATGTATTTACGAACATAAAGATTAAAACTTTAAACTCTTTCAACGGTAATCCAAAAAAGATTCAAGACAAATCTTGCCATTTTTCATCACTGATAACGTATGCCAAAAATCGATCTCCTCCCAGTATCTTGACCTCACTTTCTCTTGACATTTCCCTACGGCTTTCCAAGGAGCTGATACACAGAGCTTGACATCAGAGAGGGAAGGGGGCATCCATTTACCGATGCGTACACATAGACGTTTTGCGAACAGCAAGGCAAATTTCGAATTCCATCACGTGAGCTTAATATGCGTCTCGGCTGCGCAGTAGACGTTGACGGCGGCATAGCGACGTGAGATGGAGGCGCTAGCCGCTACGCCTGCATGCGTACGGTTTCCTTTGTAGCGTTGCAAAGCTCCCACCCGCCCGATACAGCCTTTCGGGAACTCCGGCAGTTTCGCGACAGCCCGGGTCAAACGTCACTTTAGTGGTGAGAGCAGCTGCTGTGAGTGCATTGTGTCTCTCTACTGCTTGTTGCTTACGCTCGATGTAACTCGAAGCATCGCGCCGTATAACGGACGTCTGCTTCGTGAACAAACACTGTTCGCGTCAAATTCTGCAAACTATATCGAACTCTTTACTTGAAGGTTCAGTTTATGCTGAAATTTAATATTCAATTATAGTTAAGATATCTTTTACCTAAAAAATGATAATATCTAGAAATCATTAATACTCGCCATGATTTTTTCCCCTCGTTGGAAACAATCCTGGTTTTTGCTATTAACTTTAGAAAATTTATTTATTTTAACCAAAGATAGTATTGATCTTATAATTACGTGATAAGAATACACGAAAATAGTAAGATCTATCCCCCCATATCAGCCATTTTTCTTTTTAATTGTGACATAGTGTGATAAAATAAATTAACGAATTAAAGTAAATTTTAATATGTTATAATGTATTGATGGTTATTATTAGTTAAGGTACTATGGATAAAACGTTTTAACATATTTTACTATAAAAAATATAGATAAATATTTAATAGCAATCATTGTTTTCTGTTTCAGAAGAACGCCATACCGTAACTTTGATGTGGTAAATCAACAATGCCGTGGTTCGCATAAGGCTCAAGCCATCTTTAATGATTATCGAGCGATTTGTACAGGTGTGCAAAAGCACGTCAATCGGAATAGCACATCGCGTTAATGCACGTGGAAGTACAAATTACCAGCTCTCCTTTTCGCGAAGGTGAAATCTTTAACCGGCGGCCGGATACCAACGTCGCAGGGAAACCGCTTTGAGCTTGTCAACAGTTCATTGCATGCTCTGAAACTCGCTATTAGCGACGGCTAACCATCGTCGACTCACGGTCCTTGGGCCGTACCACCAACCCGATAATGATGAACAACGCCACACTGGGTCTATTTGACTTTAACAATGCCAGCCAGCAGAACATCACTATGCCGATGGATTGCGATGCGAACATGCCGATTATCTCACTACTCCACCAGATACTTTACTCCATCATTTGTATCGTCGGCCTTCTCGGCAACACTCTTGTCATCTACGTGGTGTTGCGTTTCTCAAAAATGCAGACCGTCACCAACACTTACATCGTCAATCTAGCCATAGCTGACGAGTGTTTTCTTATCGGTATACCCTTTCTAGTAACTACGATGAGCCTAGGCGTCTGGACCTTCGGCAAATTCATGTGCAAAGCCTATATGACAACGACAAGCATTAATCAATTTACTAGCAGTATATTTCTGTTCATCATGAGTGCCGATCGTTATATTGCAGTTTGCCACCCGATTTCATCGCCTAAGATACGCACACCCTTCGTATCGAAGGTCGTGTCTTTCACGGCATGGGGTTTAAGTGTCGTTTTTATGATCCCAGTTTTTCTTTACGCCAACACAATGGAAACAAAAGATGGAGAAATGAGTTGCAATATCTATTGGCCCGATGATGCTGGCGGCCAGACAACATTTACCTTATACAGCTTCGTCTTAGGCTTTGCGATACCCCTGACACTTATCTTTATCTTTTATTTCCTCGTGATTAGGAAATTACAAACGGTGGGTCCAAAAAACAAGTCTAAAGAAAAGAAACGCTCTCATCGCAAAGTAACGAGATTAGTCTTAACTGTTATCACTGTTTATATTATTTGTTGGTTTCCCTACTGGTTAACACAAATGGCACTTATCTATACGGAGCCTAATCAATGTCAATCACGTATCACCATCACGACTTTCTTGCTGGCTGGTTTCCTCAGCTATTCAAACAGTGCAATGAATCCGATACTCTACGCTTTCCTGAGCGATAATTTTAAAAAGAGTTTCCTAAAGGCTTGCACTTGTGCCGCAGGTAAAGATATCAATGCGACTCTTCGTAATGAAAATAGTGTATTTCCACCTAGAAACAAAGCCAATGCTGAACGGGTTCAATCGCACAAATTAGTAACATCTGGAAATTCGAAAAATGACGGTGATGACGAAGAAAACGAGCGCGGGCTTCTAATTAGCAGGACATCAACGACTACAGTGACTATGACCTCGCGATCGAACATTACCGTTACAAGTGAGGCAAGGAATTCCTCAAGTCAACAAAAGGACAAGGAATCCCTTAAAAATGGTGCTCAGCTTACTTTACTTACCCAAGTGTAAAGAAATTTATGTCAAATGGTATATGATAGGTACTGTTAAAGTTAATGTACAAATTTTAAAAATTGACGGATTTCGAGTTAAGAGAACAAATGAACAAATTTCTAATGATGAGTAATTGTCGTGTATTTGTGGAGTGATTAAATTACTTCAAAATGTAACATTCGTCAAACACTGCAACAAAGGTTTGTCGAAAAACATTTACCGTGAATTAAACTGTATTCAATATAAGTGAAATAGGTAGTAATTGAAAAATTTGTCCAAATCTAAAAATAGTACCCAAGCTCATTGTTGAAGACGATTGTTCCGTCGAGAAGGGAATCGATGTAAAAGATAAGTAGCAAGTATTTGCTTCGAATTTCCGAGAAAGACCAGAGACTGAAGATTGGAGCTTAAACTCAATCACTTTCAATTTGCCTCATCCGTTTCTTTCTGGCATACCTTTCTTTATTTCTTTCTGAGTTCGATAAATTTAGTTCAGCACTCATCTTACAAAAGACTACTACTTTTTTTCTTCTTTTTCTGTAATTTTTCATTATGTATTTTTGACTATTTATTTTTTCATCAACGCTCTTACATTCTTTCGTGTTCACTTGTGATGAGAAATTTTTAGGAAAAATGAAAATACGAAAAAAGAAGATTGACAGTAATGTCGATTAAATGACGATCCCGAAAGATTCGAATCGATCGGGACGAGACGAGTGCGCTGGTCACGCTCTCGAGGATTGTCAATTGTCGCCCGAACGTACCAAATACTCGATTAACAAATAAGTATTGTAATTAGCCAAATTTAATAAACGTCGATGTCTCATTGTTTATTTTTGTGGATAATAAGAAAAACATGTATAGATAATGTTAGCAAATTCTGTTCATGATATTGCCTTGTACGGATAACTATATGTATATAAGACATCGACAATAGAAATTTAGTTTCTACTCTTTTTTCTATATAATTTAAATATCTCTTGTAATGTGTACAAAATTAAAATGCAGAAGATTGTCTTTGTAATATCAACAAAACGTGTTTGCTAACATATTTATAAAAATAAATCTTTCGGTTGTAGATCACTCATAGCAACAGGTTTGCCAGTGAATTACTACAATCATCGCTGCCGAATTCGAGCTTATTACAACTCTTCAATGATATGCTATTTTTCTTAAGAACGAACTCGAAACGAATTTTAAATGTGTACCGGAATTTTTTGAATTTAATATAAACTTTATTTATAGTTATAATTATTTATTTAAGAAAGGGTAATTTTTCTATTATGGAATTTTTATTAGGAGAGCCCTATATATTCACCAAAGTGTTTCCTATGTATATTTAAGTATAACATGTACAAAATTATTTTTTGTGTGAATCTAATACGTGCATTGGCTGAAACTAATTAAAACCCTCCGTTTTTATATGGATCATTTTTTGCTACAAGAAATATTTGCCAATTTAAAAGCAAAAACTTCACAGGATTTAACTTTATACACAAACATTAAATACGAAAATTGTAGGTAATGATACGACAAAAATTTTCTCTATTGAACATTTTCTTATACAATTGATTCCTGATGAGTAAAGCTTATATAATCGATTTTAAACAGCTAAAAACATAGAAATGAATGATTTTTTAGCGATAACCGTAAATAATTTCAGTTAGGAACCAAAATTCTAGATAAGTATAAAAGAAAACTTTTTATTATTATAAGTATTTGAAATGTTGCAATTTTCGCTCTCATGAAAATATAAAAGTATCTTGAGGAAGGCGGTCGTGTCTATGTTAAAACGAAGTTTTTACATAGACCCACTAGTTAATAAATAATATTTCTAAATTTACCGCCTATTTTGATGACCGAAAATCCAATACTACGAAGCTTTTGAGAGACAAACTCTTGATAACTATTATCACAATCGTACTCGAGTTCTTCCTTATTGAGTAAAAGAGCTCGGCCTAATGAGACCCTAAGTGTCAAGCATTATATATACAAACAATCCACTCTTTCTCAATCCCTGTCTCCTCTATCTTGTTGAATCTCCGTGTACGTAACCCAGCTCGAGATACTGTATAAGAAAAAGAAGTCAGCACCTCCCTTCGCCGAGGATATTGCACTGCATGAAAAGGCACAAAAAAATACAGACTCGATGATACCCAGACATAGCATACAAGCATAAGCACCGAAAGAGAAAACATAGAAAAAAATGAGGCAAAATTCGTGCAGCGAATATCAAGCAGAGACGTGATCTTAGGTAATGTAATCTTCGTTGCACACGTGCGATCGCATGTGTTGAAAATTTAACGTGAGTATAGGCGAAAATTCAGATTATCGAGAAGAGGACTATATACATGAACTATTGTCTATATGCGTTTACACGCACACACCCATATATCTATAGACATATGTCGTTGAATCGCGACCGTAATCATTTCTTCGACGCGTGTTCAGCCGTCGGTGCTTGGAAATTATTGCAGGGATTTATTTCATGGCGCAATGTCCGATTCCCTCGCCTAACTTTCTCCGTTAGTATTGAATGGAACTTATTGTTATTTTCGATACGTGATGGGTGCGTATAACTCATGGGGCGCACGTTCGCCCATGTTAAGGGGTGTATCTTTAAGGAGATGTTTTATATTGAAAATGTGGATGCGTTTTATGTGCGGAATAGTTGGAACAGCGACTGTGGTAAAATATGGACGAGCATAATTTGTAACGAGAAATATTTTCCCTAAATCTGTAAATTTATTTTGATATTTATGATAAAACTGTTTGCACGATATGAAATTTAATTAGTTTTTATTAAAATGTATAAGATGTGCCATATTAGTTAAAGTGAAAATGCTGTCACAGTTGTCTATTTATGAATAAGATACTCTGCGATTGCTATATGATAGGTACATACTTTATCAGGATATAAATAACTAATTGTATTAATTTATAAAAACAGTTATGAATAGGAATAATAATAATAATAATAATAATGATATCTTGTACGAAGTATCTACAGGGATACATGTGTAAGTCTTGATTGTCACGTTTTGAGAGATATTTGTAAGGAAAGTAAATGTCCCTGTTGTTGATATCGATTTTCTGTAGGTTTTCTAAGAGAATTATATTATCTATTATATATTGGCAAATGAATCTAAAGTGAGAATATAAATGTAAAAAAGAAACTAGTATTATATAATAGGGACATTTTGCTTCCAGAAATTTGTTGAATAACACTTTTGCGCGATGATGCAGGTTCTAGTAAAATAATGAAATACGAATATCAAGTGGTACTTTATGTAAAATATTTTATGTATAATATAACAATAAGTAACTAATCTCGATATAGATGATGAAAATATAAAATATCGATGGTACCGTTTACCGAAGTTTTATTTTTAAGAAAAAAGCGACACTTATAAATTGTGAAATTTACAGGACGAAATATAACTATTCTACATCTTGCAAAGCTTATCAATGTAACAAAGAAATTGATGTTAAACTTTTAAGAAAACCCACAGCAAGATTCAAATCCCAACACTTATCTACTACAGTGAACAAAAAAAGAAGTTACAAATTTTTGTATAAAACGTAAATTTATTTTAATTATCGAGTTTGTTTGATTATACACGTTTGCGATTTTTCAAATAAAAATCATTATTTATTACCATTATTTTATTCAAATCATCATTCTCAGACCACCTTATAATTATAGTATTATATAACATAATTTTTCTCAAAAGTAAGTATAATATTTTTTTCCTCCATGGAAAACGTTTAAAAGCGCAGTAATCTAAAAATTTTTTTAGAAAATTGTTATCGTGGTCACATTACATGCTGTATCTGTACTTTAAAAATTTAAAAAGCTTTAAATGATTGTAAGCGAAAATGCTTAATTTTTTTTTATCGTTCATTCTGAAGAAATAAAAAACAAAATATTTTTTTTTTGTCTTCGACTTACTCAATTTTTATGCACAATATCTTATTTTGTTAGTTATCCAAAATTTCCTGTACCTTCTAATACCGTTTTTTTTTTCTTTTTTTAATTATATTTTACACCTATCGGGAGTATTCTTTGCGAGTCTAATATAACTCTGAATTGCTGCACGCAAGAATTCCAAAATTTTAAAAACTTGTCACATAGACATTAGTATATCGCCGTGACTGTAATTCGAGCACTGGAGTAAAAAACATTCGGAATTGAAAGCCTGTAGTATTGGTCAGTTGAACTATCACATCGCGAACATGAATTTGATATGTACTGTGTCTTTTACCCTTAGTCGGTGATAAATTTACTATTACGATAAATCATACTGCAATCCCATAAAAATCACATTTTGTAGCAGCGTAATTATTGTGTTATACCAAGTTATATTTACCATAATTATAGTTCAAAAGAGTATATTATTATAATGTACCTTATGTAAAAACAAAAATTATAATTATTCTACTTGAAACTATACAAAAAATCCTAGTAAATATAAAAAAGATGGCGAACTCATTACCTAGCACCTTTCTTCTCTACTACGAATAATTGGATGATCGCAAAAGGCGTACAGTGCATTTTCCGTTAAACGAAACATCGCGTGACGTGTATTTTTTGCCACGCATGTCATGTCGCCCTTCGATCCTTCCAGCAAATCAAACACTCACTGACCTTCTTTTTCGCCCCCTAATGAATAAGTAAGCGAGACGTGAATTATGGGAGGGTAAGAGGAGCGTATCTCGATCGCTCCCACAGTTAATTCCCTGTTCGATCTTGGAGGGCTTAAAAAGTTGGATGGCGTGGTATACCGGAGAACAACGGCAGCGTAGCGCGAGTGAAAAGGTAAGTACTGGAAAAGTCTTCAAAGATAATCCAAGAGGAAGATCAAATGCGCATCGTTAATTAAGAATTCGTGAATACTATAGTTTGTTAGGCAGAAACTTGCTCTATCAAATCTAATGTACAGTCAGTCTGAGGTTGTCAGGATGTTCTTCTAACTTTTACTGGATTAGTGAACATGTTTCAACTGAGGATGTTCAAAGGGATACAAAATTTGCATTTAGTTTATTAACTTTCTTAAAGCCAAGCAAAGTTTTGATAGTTTGAATATTTTCATAAGATATTAAAAAAACAGTGATAACGTATTTGATCAAAATCAAATTATTTGTTGTAGAAAATGGGATACAAAACACACAATCAATTTTACTACAACATATAAAAAAATGTAAATTAAAATAATAAAACTTTTGTTATAGCGCTTGATAAGACCACATTTAATTAATTTATTTATATATGAAACTTATATAGATTTTAAATTATTTTCTTAATGTTAACATATGGTAAGGATCTACTTAGTACAATTACACGCTTAACAAATGGGAGAAAAATGGACGACTTTCATCAGGGTATGTAAGAATCAATAATTATTTATAGTATAAAAAGAGAATATACTTTAAATAGGTTACATATATCATTATAATTAACTAGTCATTTCTAAGCGCGCCTCGTTCGCCACTTTTGTTTTTGTAACCTAGCATCCGATTACTCCCACCAACCAAATCCATCATTTTTTTAAGATCAAGGAGCGCGAGCGCACTCCGAAGGCAAGTATAGAAGAGCCTTAGGACAACCGCGTGATAATATACTTTGAAATGGGTCCCCGAGAATTTCAATTACTTACTACAATTTTCAACGCTTTTATATGAACTTAAAAAAAATAATAACATGCTTTATATTGTTATACTATGTTGCACACAAAATTTCACATAAAAAGAAGTTCTCATATTAGAGATCTTAAATAGTGAAAATTTTGATGTCTGAAACGCATCAAGTACGTTGTCTAGGTGTTCGAGATAGCCGATGACGGAGTCTAGGTGGTGCGCTCCGTAGTTTTTTGCCCCTAGGTGTTGAAACACATCAAATACGTAGTCTAAGTAGGTTCGCGGTAGCCAATGACCGAGTCTAGGTGGTGCCATCGAGATATAGAGAAAAAGACGGGGAGGAAGTGAGAATAGATTATACAGAAAAAAACGTCTATATAGTGTATTACATTGTTAATCTTTTAAAATCAATAATAAAAACAGTGGAAAAATAACAACTTTGAGCCTTCTTCTATTCTTATATAGATAACTATTTATCATTCTTTTTTTCAAAGTAATTATTTTTATAGACAATAGAAAATGCACACAGATACATTAAAAGGTTCAATAAAGTATATTTTCAACTAATTCAACTATGAGTCAAAATCGCAGTTTATGGTCGACAATTTGAAACGACCAAATATTCCAGAACGAAACTATCGGCTACAATAATAAAGACGATTTATTCGTCCGAGTTGTAACTTTGTAGTGCGAATCGTTAAGCATCCCAACAGAATCTACGCAGGGTAGCTTCAATTTCGGCGGACGTATAGTCGCCGCCACTGGTCATTACTGTGATAAACGGCTGGTTATATATTATCAAGAAACAATAATAACGCTTGAATCTAAGAAATGGGAACGCGGATATTTTGTCGATTGTTGTTTTGAAGACGAGTATACGATAACGCCGTAAATCATGAAAATTTTTAAAATATTTAAAGTATTTTTTGTATATGCGTAGTTTATATTTGGAGTCGAGCCACATGAGGATTAATTGGCAATCGGCATTCAGGAAACGAGAAGGGAAGGAGGATGTGATTCGTTTTACTAAATTGCGAATAACTTACTCCGGCGGAATCCTCAGTGATGCTAATGTAACGTTACTGCTTTGAGTGATGTTGAATGTCTCTCTGTGAAAGCATTCAAACGGACATAATGAAATCTCCAATATTTGCCGTACAAAATTCATTTCTTTTATACATTTCCAATTGCTCCATTTACTGACGAATAAGCAATCTAATTAAAATTTTTGAAGTTTAATCAGTTGAACATATTATTAAAATGTAAGTAAAAATACAACTGATTTCTATTTTGTAAATAGTTTTCATAGAAATAATTGATATAAATATATATGGCTGATTCTGTGTAAAATCTAGAAATCAAAAAATAATTTTTTTTTTCCTCGAATTGAAGATTTTCTTGAAACTTTGTCAAAACGTTCTAATTTGTATACTGGATGATGGTGTATTTTTTGTTTATTTTTTAAAACTAATTTTTTCGAACTCTATCATGTTAAAGTTAACAATTTCAGCGTTATTTGCATTTTTTGCCGATTTTAATTAATTTTTAACTTCTGAGAGACGCATGTTTCATGATAGACATCAGGATAATTTTTTTTTACAAAATGTTCTTAGTTATCAATGAAAATACTATAAAAGCAGTATGTACATGCTTTCACTTATATATGAGCATATCAGTGACAAAAGTCTAATCCAGACTATATCTACCAAAAAATTCATGAAGATACATCTTTTTATTATACAACAGTGCCCGTATGAGTCCCAGAATGGTTTGTAATTTTTGGAAGTAAAATAAGTCATCGAGTTTTTTATTTGTTAAAAAAAGTTTTACACAGGTTTAAAAAAATATAGTTAAATTCTATGGAAAATTACGAAAAAAAATATTTTTAAATCTTGCTTCATTTGTAGCCAAAAAAATCCATTAAATTGAAAAAATTAATGATGGATTTCATCTTAAAATTCAGCATTTTGATCGATCTTTAATTCAAAAACAATTTAATTTAACTATATTTTTTCAGACCTCTGTAAAACGTTTTTTGAGGAAATAAAATACTGGATGAATCTTTTTAGATCCAAAAACGATCGCTAATCATTCTGGAACTCGTATAGACAATTTTTTTACAATAAAAGGGTAGGGAGAGATAAGAAGATAGTCTGGAACAAACTTTTGTATTTCTAAATTTTAATGTTTTATTTGCATATACATATGGGATATTTCAGGTGAAATCAGTAGCTCAAAATTTTAAAATTCCTCAAAATTTGTAGACACTTAGCTTTTTATAAAAAAAACTTGTTCCTAAATTTTTAGAGCAATATTTCAATAATTACAAAAGTTATTGCACATAAAAAATTGTTATTTTTTGCAATTTTTGGTGAAAACTCAACTTTTGCTATTTTTTTACTCAAAATCCTGAAACTTTTTATGTAGAACATTGATTGAAAAAAAGTTTGCACATTTTCTGTAGAATGTGCCAGTATTTATTTTATGACCCTTTTTGAAATTCTCTGATTGGCTGCTTTTTAGTATACCTTCATCAAAGGATAAACCACTATAATAGGTTTATTCTTTATTGTTATAATATCGTGACCTTAACTATTCTACTTATACATAATTTTATGGTTCTTACACTTTTTGCTAGTTAAATTGATACTTTAGATAGTGTCTAAAAAACAATTGTACATTTATAAGTAGTAAAGAGAATAAATTTGTCGACACACAAGTTCTTGCAATGTGTTATACGTGCTACCTGTAATAGTTTGATATTATTAATGCAATGAATAGTTTTTATGATTATATTTTACAGCTGTGGTGTAATTTTAATTGTACAACTAATACCCAAACGTTCAAATTTTTTCTTATTTCTTTAAACTCATCATTAAAGGTGTAAACATGATCATTTTCATATAAAATGTATACAAATGGGTCGCTTCTATGTATATCGAAATTACTGATACGCGAATCTATCACTCGGGGTAATACTCACTCAAATAATTTAGGTAATTAACGTAAATCATAGGATTCTATACATGTAGAAATGATATATTTAAACGGTATAATCAATTACAAAGTAGAGCCAATATAATTATTTATTATGATGGACTTGTATGTATTAACAATTTTAATAAATTTATGCAAAAATTTAGTATTCTACATTTACAAAGTCCACCTGTAAACCGCAAACCGTCGTACCCGCCAAGTATTTATGGGAGTAGGTGAGCTGTTACACCTCTTAGGCGTTATTTTATGCCCACTGGTTACCGCAAGATACGAAAAATCGTCTTACGTCAGTCAAGTCAATTGATATGGGTACTTGACTACAATAAACTGATTTCAGTACTTTCTTGTGTTTGATTTATATAGAGGAATGAACAAATTTGAATAGATTTTGCAAAACAGTTATACAGTTGTTTTTAGGAGTAGTTTGCATTACTTGACGATCGATAATTGATTTCACAACTTTCATTTGTTTGATTTGCACTGATCAATTTAATATATATAATTACATCTTATAGTTTAGTTTATAGTTTTTAGTGTGTTGGCACCAGATGTACGGTCATCAACTATCGTTGGTATGCTTAAGGCGCATGCGTGGTGAATGGGTGGGAAGTTTGAAGACGCTCGTATTGGTTGACTGACTCTTTTACCTGAAACAGAGTAAAAGAGAAGGAAAAGTGAGGGTCCTCTTGCTCTCCCCCCAGGTCCGAGAGGACCTCAGGCCTGAGGGGAGGGCAATAGAGAGGATAGAGATTTGAAAGAAGAGAAGAAGTTAGATATGAAGGTTGCAGGTTTTAAGGAAATCCATGAGAAAGCTAATAATATTGTCGGAGGTTGAGGCCAAGAAGGAAGAAGTAATGAACGGAGAATAAAGTTTGAGTTTGGCAAGGTCTTTGAGGAGTGAGACACGTTGGACGTCGTAACGAGGACAGGCCCAGAAGACGTGGTAAAGGTCCTCCTCCTCACCACATGCGCAAAGGGGGGAGTCGGTTAGATTTTTCTGGAAGAGGTTGTAGGCGAGGCTGTAATGGTTGCTGCGCATGTGACAGGTAGTTGAGGTAGAAGCTCGATCGGGGAGAGGAAGAGTTAAACCAAAGTCTGGGGAAATTGAGGCGATAGAGAGAGAAGTATTGGCACCCTGTATTGGGGCGATATTGGTTGATTAATTGGCAGAGAGAGTAAAGATCTGTGGATGGGAGCGGGAAATCCAAGAGAGCGCCGTTTCCGGAAGCGCTTTTGGCTAGGAGGTCAGCCTTTTCGTTCCCAGGGATCCCTGAATGGCCGGGGATTCAGACGAGGCGCACTGACTGGTTAGAGGAGTGCAGGCGTTCTAGGCTTTATTTAGGCTAGGAGAGGAGGAGGAAACAAAGTCTCTTAGGTTGGATATGGCTTGAAGGGTGCTCAGGGAATCTGCGAAAATGGTGCTTTTAGGGATGTTATGAAGCTCCATATATTCAAGGGTTACTTGGATAGCCAGAGCTTCAGCGGTTGCTATGGAGGCAAGCGAGAAAATCCTAAAGCGGAGGTTGAGGTTGAATTTGGGACAGAAAATAGCCAAACCAACGTAGGAGCCTGCGTCAGTTTTGGAGCCATCCGTATAGAAAGAGACGGATGAGGAAAGAAGGTTTTTAAAGAGACGGAAGAAATCAAAGACGGGTTTGTCAGAACGTTGGATTGAACGGCCCTGGTCGGTGTTGATAGAGGGAGAGAAACTCTGGGATTCGAGAGAGTAGGAGAAGCTGGGGAGGACATCGGAGGAGTGAATCAGCTGGCGGTATCTTTTCAGGCGAGCGAAGGCTCTGAGAACGGGGAGCTCGAATAGCTTTAGGGTGTTGTGGTTGTTTAGGAGGTCAAAGAGGGACTCTATGGAGGTTATGGAAGGGTTGTCCTTAGTTGCGAAAGCACGGAGGATGAATCGAAGGGCAAATTTTTTGGGTCTGAGAAAGAGAGGGAGCTCACAAGATTCGGCGTAGACGATCCGGTTAGGGGTGGAACGGCGGAGCCCTAAGCATGCCCTGAGGGCCTTCCGCTGTGCCACCTCTAGCTTGGAGCGGATCGCAGAGTATCGAGTAAGAAGGATGATAGAGTCGTAGTCGAAGGTACGGAGGACGAAGACTTTGTAAATCTGAAGTAAAGATTTAAGATGACCGCCCCACCAGGTACCGCAGAGAGAGCGGACGAGGTTAATATGGGGGGTAGTTTTAGAGTGTAGAAGGTTGAGGTGAGGAGTTCAAGTCATTTTAGAGTCAAAAGTGAAACCTAATAATTTAGCTTGGTTGGAGGGGTTGATGGTAGAGTCGTCAATGCGTAGAGTGGCGGTTGAGGTGTCAGTGTTTTTGTGGCTGAATATAATGAATTGGGTTTTTTGTGAGGCCATGGAAAGACCGAGGGAGTTGAAATAGGAAGTTAGGAAGTTGATTGTTTTAGCTGAAAGTTAGTGATAGGATCGAGGGTAGGCAACGGGGGAGAAGGGTAGTAGGAGGTTGAGGTGCCGGTAGAATTGGTGTCTAAGGGTGGAGAAGG